>CAUJGJ010000276.1:55000-61000 GCA_963170055.1 Halisarca cf. caerulea | reverse complement strand
TGTTTCAACAGCAGCCGGGCAGAAGTGATTTAATGAAGCTAGATCTTGATACTTCACCATTTTCCGATTCTCGGCATCAGCTGCAATGGCACCTGCATCTACACAAGCCAATGGTAGGTGGGAAGCTGCAAATGTGTCAACACATGTGAAGTCCCATGCCATTGAGCGTCCGCATTTCCATGGTATCAATGTTATCCCATCTGGCTTGCCATCATTGATGATAGAAATGCCCCTGGGCTCCAGATGGGATGGGATTCCAGCGGATGATAGCGCCCTTTGGATGATGTTATTCACAGAGGCATGGCGGGAATGACGGCCTTTGCTCCTCCTACAGCTCAAACCGTGTGTTCCCAAATCATCGACAGCGGAACCACAATGTGCACAATCATGAGGGAGGATCAATGGCACACCAAGGCGTAGACCAGCCGCAATCCTGACTACATTGTCCTCCATACGGAGGCCAAGAGCGGAGATAGGTGGGGCGTCCAACCAATACCCAGATTCCCTTGTTGATGCAGCAAGTAAACGAGCATGGCTGCGATTGTCAGATGCCGAGCTCAACAAATACTTCTGCCAGTGCACAACTCTTGGAGCATCCCATGCTTTCTGATGAGACCTGTCATTGATGGGTGGAGGAGGTTGACCATGATCCTTGGACCATAACTGTAAGGCAAGATCCAAAGCAGCCGGTGATGTAAATGAAGGTATCAAACTGTGGACCAGATCATGACAACCAGCAGCAGAAGCTAAGAAGGCTGTAGGTGCAAGCTCAGTTGTCTGTCTAATCCCCAGACCTCCAGCCCTCACGGGCAATGAGGCTTGTAACCAGGAAGAGTCATGGGACAAATCCACATTGAGCACTGAAGATAGGATACTACATAACTGACCATCAAAGACCTCCAGAAATTTGGAGAGGAAACAGGGAGCAGATCTCAGGATATACAGAACCTTAGGGAGGGCAAAAGCATGTCTCAACAACAAAAGTGCATCATGTCTGGCCAGGTAGGCCAGTCTCTCACCCATGATTGTAAGGGAATCTATCTTCTCCTTAATGACCATGTCAATGGAAGATACGTCTCCAATGGGTGATCCTAGGAGGACTGCATCTTTAGGTTGTACCAGCATCATGTCCCTGAAGGAGGATGGTAAGTTGTCAACTTCGGGGAGTCTAATTAGCTCACTTTTCTGAAGATTGAGGCAGAGACCAAGCTTACCTGCCTCCTCCCCAAATGTGGTCAAATCAGCAGAGAGTGTTTCCATGTCCCCACCTATGGAAGCATCATCCAAGTAAAGAACTTTAAACTCGGCCTTCAGCAGATTGATTAAGGGGTGGACAGTCAAGCAAAATAACAAAGGACCTAACGGGTCACCTTGTTGGACTCCCTCAGCGGAAGAGATGATGCTCCCCCCAAACAATAAGCTGGAGTGAGTGGCATAGCTGGAGTAAACCAAAGGGAAGAGCTGGGGTATGTGCACCTTTACTGCCTCTAGCATTTTATCCCTACGAATAGAGTTAAATGCATTCTTGATATCCAACTTCATGAGTGCTTTTGAAGGCATTAGATTCTCAACAAAGTGTCTGGTAGCATGTACAGCCACTTCAGCCCCCTGTGCCACTCCGAACCCCAACTGTGAAGGGGACAGCATGTCTCCCATTTCTTTAGCCACCGAACTACTAGCACACTTGGCTACTAGGCGTCGGAGAGTACATCCAACAGCAATAGGACGGATCCTGCCTCCTTTCTTATTGAGAGCAGTGAGACAGGCACCAAAAAATATGTGGCGAAAGCCATGAGGCACTCCTCCGGATAAAACAAGGTTGGTGAATGCCGTAAGAGACTGCAACAGGCTCTGGCCACTGGACCCTGCGGAGACACTGGTCAAGTCAAAGAGGTGCTGAGGACGCAGACCATCCATACCTCCTGCAGAACCCTTTCGAAATGAGCGAATAGCTTTCAGGACCTCCTCTTGTGTAACTACCAGTGCTGGGCATATATATATATATATATATATATATATATATATATCAACAACATGGCGGACGCTAAGGCAGTACCCAATTCTTGCCTATAATTCGACGAAATTGGAACGTTTGCTCCTCATTTAATCAGCGAAGGGTCTTTTGGAGTAGAAGAGATCTTCGAAATGTTAGTTTCGTGAATAACGACAACTTCCAAATGATTTGAATTTCCAGGGCCGTGGGCGGCCCATGAGTTTTTTAAACTCGAATTGCTTGTTCTACAGTACATATGCATGTACGTACGTACATGATGTGTGAAAGGATGTAGAGACTGTGTATATGTGTTTGTAGCAAGTCCTCTAATAGTGTGTGTACAGTAGGACCTCTACTAGTGTGTGTACAGTAGGACCTCTACTAGTGTGTGTACAGTAGGACCTCTGCTAGTTTGTGTACAGTAGAACCTCTGCTAGTTTGTGTACAGTAGGACCTCTACTAGTGTCGGTGTTCAGTAGGGCCTCTACTAGTGTCGGTGTTCAGTAGGACATCTACTAGTGTCGGTGTTCAGTAGGACATCTACTAGTGTCGGTGTACAGTAGGACCTCTACTAGTGTGTGTACAGTAGGACCTCTACTAGTGTGTGTACAGTAGGACATCTGCTAGTACTAAAAAGTGTGTAGAGTCAAACGCGGTTAGTACGTACGTAAGTATTCGTTGAGTCTGACCCTACCTCATACAATTCCATTGAAAGCACCTTGGATAGTAAGTATCTCTGATAGTGAGCACCTACAGTGCCTATTTTGCCTTATCTTGAGGGTACTTACTATCCAAGGTCTACTGTAATATACGTATATGTGTATGTCCTACCTCAGAATACTTCTCTGTTCTCCACACGATGTTCTCAGGTGCCAGAGAGCTGTCCTCCACTTCATTGTGACAAGGAATAGAGATGGATCGTATACATTTGGAGAACATTCATTTAAGAACTTGAATCTTTTAAAACATCATTTTCAAGAAGAGCAACCAGTTATCGGAGGGGAAGGTTAGTAGCCCATGGGCTCTTATTCTACATCTATAATCCCTGTGTACTTGTGATAAAATTGGTACTACAGTATTGCTAAAAAATAGTGCTTTTTCCACTTACGTAATTGTGATATTGTATGTTTGCGTAAACATACTAATGTGTGTGTGTGTGTGTGTGTGTGTGTGTGTGTGTGGTGTGTGTGTGTGTGTGTGGTGTGTGTGTGTGTGTGTGTGGTGTGTGTGTGTGTGTGTGTGTGTGGTGTGTTTGTGTGTGTGCGTGTGTGTGTGGTGTGTGTGTGTGTGTGTGTGTGTGTGTGTGTGTGTGTGTGTGTGTGTGTGTGTGTGCACGTGCACATGCATGTATGCGTGTGTGTACAACATGTGTATAGGGGTATATACATATGTACGTGTGTATAGGCATGTAAAAATGTATCCTTGTAGGCTCACACAGGTGTATGTGTATGAGCCTCAAGCCTTGTATATACTGTACCTTCTTTATGTTTCATAATGGATCCCCTCCCACACCACACCCACAGGTACCATGGTAACCCTCAAGACTCCCTACACGAGATTCATCCGAGAGCCCCACGCCTACGTTAGGGTCACCTACCATGCAATGAACAAGATGGAGGAGACTTCAACATCTGATGATGATAAGGCTTATGAGGAAGTCACTACTAATCAGCAGATGGGCATGGTTGGTATGTCACAGTCTGTGAAAGGAGAGACTATGGGACGAATGCTAGCAGTGAGTGATCATGAGGACACGAGGTGTACGTTGTACATTCAATGTACGTATGTTATAACTAGTGCCATTATGTAAGCCCAAATACCTATTCCACCATTTTGTACTGCTGCACTCCATAGTATGCAGTATTGCTGCACTCCATAGTATGTACGTATATATAGCATATACTTTACATCTGTGGTGCACACACAACGTACAATACACACATAACATGTACAGAATACACACGTAAGTGATGATTTGTGCTGGGTTGCATGTGAGAGGTGGACATGGGGTCACTCCACCCCTGGTCTACAGCTGTCCCTGCCTAGAGGTGGGCATGGGGTCACTTTCATCCCTGGTCTACAGCTGTCCCTGCCTAGAGGTGGGCATGGGGTCACTTCCACCCCTGGTCTACAGCTGTCCCTGCCTAGAGGTGGACATGGGGTCACTCCCACCCCTGGTCTACAGCTGTCCCTGCCTAGAGGTGGGCATGGGGTCACTCCCACCCCTGGTCTACAGCTGTCCCTGCCTAGAGGTGGACGTGGGGTCACTTCTATCCCTGGTCTACAGCTGTCCCTGCCTAGAGGTGGGCATGGGGTCACTCCCACCCCTGGTCTACAGCTGTCCCTGCCTAGAGGTGGACGTGGGGTCACTTCCATCCCTGGTCTACAGCTGTCCCTGCCTAGAGGTGGACATGGGGTCACTCCCACCCCTGGTCTACAGCTGTCCCTGCCTAGATCGTCAGCTGTCCAAGAGGGAGGTAGTCTCCAGCTTAACTCCTTGCGTGATGAGCGCAGCCAAGTCTTGTATTTTTTGCACAGGAGGGACTACAGTAGGATTATGTATAGCAGTGTTTTGGAGCCCAGTTCAGATCACACACTCCACGCTCTTGCAGACACACACACACACACACACACACACACACACACACACACACACACACACCATTCCCTAATCTCGATTTATAGCCTTCACATGCCACACACACGAAGCATGTACAGTATGTACATACATAGACGTTAGTAGCACACATGCATAACACATAACTGTTTGGCTGGATGGTCTGGTCTGAAATATATTCGTTCACAATACTGTACATTTATACTGTATATATGTACATGTATGTACCCTACATATCTTTACACACATGTGTAGGTTGGATCAAAAGAAGGCTACCTAACAAAGCTGGGAGGAGTTATCAAAGTATGCACTTAAGCACACACAGCACACATGGTGCATCGCACACACCATGCAGCCCTCATCACACAACACCCATCATGCCAGCACACACCATGCAGCCCTCATCACACAACACCCATCACACAGCACACACCATGCAGCCCTCATCACGGAACATCCATCATGCAGCACACACCATGCAGCCCTCATCACGCAACACCCATCATGCAGCACACACCATGCATGCAGCACTCATTATGCAGCACACACCACATAGTACACTTTGCACCTATACACAACATATTATGGCCATATTTCATGTACCGTAGAAGTTGAAACTTTCGTGCGGTTAAAGTTTCGCAAATGAAGACTTGGTAAGTTTCTTGCGATTTTGATTTCACAAATCAGGACTACCTCATTGTAACGCCCCTGGCGTTTGACTCCTTAGTGGTCACTATTGCACGTGATACTTGTTCACAAGGTTGTTGCAAGGCTCTCTTCCCTTTGCACATGGCAGCCATTTCCAAGGACTCTTTGTACAATGAATGCCCTAATCTGTTGAGCAATGGGCCATTATTGGTTGAACAGCAAATAGCAAACAGTGAAGGGCCTTAAGGACCTTCGTTTACTCTGAATCGGATTATCGTATCTAGTAAACTTTTGCAAATTAAACTTTCACGAAATTAAACTTTTGTGAATTAAACTTGCGCGAATGCCTCTTAAATTTGCGAAATTCACAAAACTTTAACTGCACAAAAGTTTCAACTTTTACAGTACCTATCATAGAACATCGCATATGAAGTTTAGAATATCAAATGCATTACAGTATATACAAGTTTCCTGACCCTAATATAAGACACATACATGCATGCACACAAACACACACACGCACGCACGCATGCACACACACACACACACACACACACACACACACACACACACACACACACACACGCACGTATGCACACGCACACACACACACACACACACACACACACACACACACACACACACACACACACACACACACACACAGTGTCATTGCATGTAATAGTTTGCTGCACTGATAAATGCCTTTTTCTCACTCTTTTCTACTGGTGCAGAGCTGGAG
>CAUJGJ010000276.1:27500-42500 GCA_963170055.1 Halisarca cf. caerulea | reverse complement strand
ATTAAGGACACTATTGGGACCACAGTAAACAGTCCTGTACAGTGCATGGGACCTCTACATTAAGGACACTATTGGGACCACAGTAAACAGTCCTGTACAGTGCATGGGATCTCTACATTAAGGACACTATTGGGACCACAGTAAACAGTCCTGCACAGTGCATGGGACCTCTACATTAAGGACACTATTGGGACCACAGTAAACAGTCCTGTTAATGTGAAGTATTTCAAATAGGATGAGCAGTGGTGTCCTGTTCAAGGAGGTGGCTGCTTTTCTTGTGTACTTTAATAGAAGTTTCCCTGAAAACTACCCTGGAAAGTAGATAGTGAAGCACATGCAGGCAGTCAAAGTGTAGGCATAAAACCATGAGATGAATAGCCCAATTTACATTGAGCATAATATAAAAATAATAATTCTTCTACACACACATGAATGTAGTCTACCACTACATGCACCTGTACGTATGAATACTATCATATAATATGTATATATATATATATATATATATATATATACTATATTATTAGGAGTATTACTATATTTTAGCTATATATATGTTACACAAACATACCTGGTACCATATGTCCAGCTGCTTCCCAAGAGGAACCTTTCCCTTGTGGTCTTTCAAGTACTTCTCCAGAGTTTGGTGCATCAACTCCATCACCAGGAGTTCACCGAAGCACTCCACTTCTTCGTCAAACACACCAAGAAACTCCACAATGTGAGGGTTTTTAGCACGCTCTAGGATGATGCACTCGCGTCTGAAGTCCTCTAGTACTGCCGCCAGATCCTGGGCATTCTCAGCTGCAGCATCCAACAGAATCTGGTGGAACTGCTTCACAGCAACACGTCTGCTTCCAATGGATCCCTCGCGGACCTCACCATATGCTCCTTTGGCAATAATTATCCCCACATTCAGTGGATTATGAACAATTGTTGACAGTTTCTCTTGGATCTCCTGTACCTCTGGGCGCTTCACAGGATTGTCATCCAAACAACACACAATCATTGGCTTCATAGGGTGAAAATGAGAGAGCTTGGAGAGATCATCCATATGGCGTTCTATTTCCGGCTTACCCCCAATGTTCATCAGCCCACAGGATGGAGGTTCTTGTGTGTACACTTCAAGCATAACAGCTCCAAATGAGAATACGTCACCTTCAGCAGTGATGCTTGCATCCTTGCCAAATTGCTCCGGAGGGAGGTACAAAAGGGAATGGTATGTGAGGTTGGATGTATGATACTTAGCTAGTCCCAGATCACCGATCTTCACTGTGCTTGCATCTTCATTCAGAAGGATGTTTCTGGGGTTTAAATTGCTGTGTACAATCCGAGGATCATGTTGATGTAGGAACATCAGTCCACGAGAGATCTATATACACACACAGGGATGAGAGGGTGAGTTAGTACGTACATGGTCCAATAATTTGTAGTGTAATAAAAATTAAGACTACAAATGTTTAATAATTTAATTTACATGGTATATATATATATATATATATATATATATATATATATATTATTAATAATATTATGCATACAAGTTGTAAGAAAGGAAAAGAAAACCATCAAACACATGCAACAAAAAGGGGCCCTATTGGCCCTATAGCATATAATGAAGTTACTCCATGCAAGTGTTAACAATAGCGTGTAGTTGAACTTCTGGACAGTTACCACGTTGACACAACTTGTGGTAGGACAAAGGGTCATCAGTGGCCTCTTTGGTGTGTTTTCCCAATTCTCGGAAAAAGGCAAGGGCATCGTCACTGAAAGTACCTGTTGTTTCATATATATATATAGTGAAAACATGCATGTGGAATAAGAACCAGGTGCAGCAGCAAGAAATTTGATGAGATAATGAACACATCTCATGTTTTATATGGGAAGTGAATAATAAGGAAGGAATCAGTGGAGCATTCTGACCGAAGAGAAAATTGGGGGTGGGGGAGGGGGTTATAGGCCACTATTATTGTCTAAAATTGCAAATATCATCAGAGCAGGCAATAAATGGAGTCATGCATACTTGAAGTTTACAGACCCATGAACACTGATTTACCAATAGAAAAAAAGGTTCACCAGCTATAGCCTAAGGTATTCTGGCCCTGGAGAGAATAGTCACTGTAGCCATGTAATACTCATGTCAAACATGCATACTATTAGGGGATATAAGTACTATATAATTGAGGGTGTTTTAAAGGGGTGAAATTTTCCTGGTTGTTAAATATTTGGATTATTCATGGCAAAAATTCTGCAGCTGTGGTTCATGCTAGAAGGAATTAAATTCACACTAAGTCTTGCAGGTATATACGCAGTATATAACTCTTGTGAGTAAATTTGTGGAAAGCCACAGATTTTGTACCCATGCAGGGCCCTTGAAAAATACCTACTATGCATGCATAGATATAGAGTCAGTATTGTCATTGTGATTATGGCAACCCCTACAGCCAATGCAGAGGTGAAAATTAACACTCGCCCGCCAGCCCGAGGCGAGTAGATTCTACCACGGGCTATAGTAAAACTAATAAAGATGGGCGCCCGTGTGGCCAGTAAGACTATCCTTCCAACAACATGGCTGATCTAAGTTCTCCAGCTATAGCTTTGGAAAGAATTCAAGTACAGCTACTTAAGTTGCAACAAGGAAGCTTAGGATTAGTACCCTTCAAAAGTAGGGCAGTAATCAATTTTATCAAAGTAGTTTTTGATAGCATCCCGAAAATTTCCATTTTTCAGTGCCTTAATAAGAGAAGCCCTTGGCACTTAGCAGGCTTCTGCACTCGTGACGTCATAGGTCTGTGGTGTTCAGTCTGGGGCTAAGGCTTGCAGGTATATAAACATTCAATCTCACAGTTATTTTTAGAAAGAAGACAACTGTGATTTCTTTTATGGGGAGCAGGGGGGAGGGTTAAAGAGGGTATTTAGCCCCCCCCGACCTGGGACCCAGTTGCCCCACCCTCCCCCCTCACTTGAATTCCTGTAACCATAGATATCTATGCTGTAACATACATGCAAAATTGCAACAGAGTAATCTATGTATGTACTGGATTCAGAAACCACTTGAGTGGCACAAAGGAGCCTCAAGAAAACTGTTTAAGGCCCCACCTGCTACCTCACTATACCTTGTTATTGCCCCTCTTCTTTCTGTGCCTTGCCTACATTGATTTGACAATGTAGGCAAAGCACAAAAATTGTAGGAAAATAAGGGAAAGGTGCATGGTAAAAGTATCTAGATAGAGTTTGTGTTTTGTGAGCATTGGGGTGATACTGTATGCATTGAAGACTCAAAGAACATGGTCTTAGCAAACATCCCAGATGACCCTGACATTGAAGTCTAGATCAGTCCTGAAATCTTGTACTACTTATTTTTCTGAATAAACCTGATGGTTATCTTAGATCCCCTTTACAGACATCACACCACGCAATAGACCCGAGTGGACATGAATACATTAATAATGCTATCGAGTACTAAAATAGTATAATGATGACTATATCAACTGGGCTAGTAAATGAATACTTGGGCTGGTATTTTTTAGGTGTCACTAGCCCAGGTGGCTAGTGAAAGAAAAAGTTAGTTTACACCCCTGCAATGGATTGGTATAAATGCGGACCAAAAAAGAAAATTATGGCAGAAGTTAAGGAATATTTGTATACAACAGAAAATTCATGAAAATAGAATCACTAAATCAACACAATCATATAATACTCATTCACATACAAAAGTACATCCAAACATGCAATTACAGTGAAACCTGCTATAATTGAGGACACTTGAAAATCAGGACACCTGTATATTAAACAGGACATTAGGTTATGGTCCCAAATTCTTCTCCGTGCATTGCCTTGTGTACATTTGATATCTGCATAATATGGACACCTCTGTATTCTGGAATCAGGACAGACAATTCTGGTCCCAATGGGTTATTCCCAGGCAAAATTACCTGTGTATTGAGGACACTGGACAAGCTATATAGTAACCATGGCAAGAAGAGTCGCATATAAGAATTTCAAATTGAGTCAGCCATAATGGCTTTAATATCCTGTTCTTAGTTTCAAAAGTATGTTTCCTTTGATACCTTTTATCTGCTATAATGCCATATTGGGACAACCCTGGAAAATCAGGACATCTCTGTAATCAGAATACTTTTGGTGGTCCCCAAGGTGTCTGCATTATACAAGTTCCAGTTACAGTAATATTACACACTGTACACAATTTGTATACTGTAAACTGATCAAAGGTGCACATGCACTATATACTAATATGTACTAACGAGATTATAATACAAGTTCAGCAAAACCAAAATTATACACAATTATAGCTAATCCCGTTTAACTTAATAATTGGGTCATGAAGAACTGTAACAGTTTCACCATTCATTTGAAAGTAGGATTACTATAGTATACCTCTGATATACGTACTGTTACAGTAGAAGAAGATTCCAATCTCTACAACCAGTGTACATATACGCACTCTATTATATATACGTTGTCTGATAACAGCAAGGCGGTGGTGATTGTGGCCCAAGCATGTCAAGACAGATCTGTATGCTGATTAATCTCCTTTCTCTGGAGAGCTATTCTATAAGAGTTCATTAACTAATTGTGTAATTTGTGAACAGATGGACAATGTGTGCCTGTTGTTTGATCAGTGCTACATAGAACTTTTCTTGTTCTAGTGCCAACACATGCACTTTAATAATAATAATAATAATAATAATTATAATACTGTATTTAATAAATGTCATAATGATTGACTTTCCCAGCCTAACATTATGGTATATCAGAATCAGATTCTGTGGTATGTGTGTGAGTGAGTGCCATGCACTGAGATCCTGCAAGTCCCAATCACGAATGATGTACACATGCACACATGCTATGGACTGTACTGACGAGTACCTGATAGCAAATATCCATCTTTTTCCATCTCGGCAATCTTCGACTGTCTACGAGGAACGTCTCCAACGATTGGTCCATCCACTCCAAAACCAAAAGAGCGCCTCCTTCCCACCTTAATCCGCTGTACAAACCCAAGTGCTCGACGATGTAAGGGTTCTTGGCCTTCTCCAGAAATTCATATTCCCTTTTGAAGGACAACGCTAGCGTTTCCAATTCCCCTTTGTCGCGATGTTTTGCGAAGCGTTCGTTGAATATCTTAACGGCTACTGGTTTTCTTCCCAGAACACCACGTGTTACGTAGCATTTCCCGCGAACGACCGTTTCATTGGAACGTAGCTCATCTGGAGGAGAAGGTAAGAAAGTGGAAAGCAGTTGCCCCATCGGCTTCAGACCTCTCGACAAAATTATAGTCCCGAAACTAGTCCCGCGTAGCCAGACCCATGCATGCTCGCTGTGACCCCGAAAATGGCCGAGCGAGATTGGGTCTGAGCTATATACGCCAGACTGATTGAAACCAGACCCAATTTTTTTATGAGATGTGAATCAAATAATTTGATAGGCACACATGCGCACTGTATGATATATAGAATAAATTAATTAGACCAAAACAATGCATACATTTCAAGGAATATATGGAACAATAAAATTCATAAACAACCGAACTGTTGCAAACAAAATAAAACACAATTTTTTGTCCAGAGTTATGGCTTGAATAGGTTGTTTGCAAGGGTACATGAATCAGGCCTGCATGGTCTGCCTTGTTGGGGCCTATACCCTCTGAGGGCATTGACAGCTGACCCCATGAAGATGAAGTTGATTTTAATATAACTCTGATCCAAGAAATCACCTGGCTGTACACGTTGCTCCTCTTAGCTGATAGCAGATCAGCAAGATGCTTGTGTATAAATATGCGGTACTGTGATCAGCTTACTCGTTCCCCCAAAGATTGAGTAAGCAAGAGGATTTAAGGAGCTTATTTCAACATCTTGGATTCTTTCTTCATACTGGCATCGTTTGGATCTCTCTTGGGATTGATAAACTGCTTAGGGATAAATGGCAGTAACTCTGGGTGGTAGGATTGCAGATCCTTACATCAACAAAATTAATACCCTTAGTGCACCACTTCCCCAAAATACATGTACACAGATGTCTGATCTTGCATTATCATCATGCAGTGATACAATGTATGTACAACTCTTGTGTCATCCATCCATTCCCTGATTTGCCGAAGTAAGAACCAGGTACTCCATTTTCCAGTGGGTTGTAGGAGAACCTCTCTCCGGGGAAAATCTGCATTGGTGGAATTGCTGCACCTGCAGCACTCCCGCAACATATAGTACAGTTATTTGAGACTTATATTGTTGCCAGTGGCATTTTTATCCTATGCAAGTAATCAGCATCCAGTGAAAGCAGTTAGAGCTTCATGATCAGGATCAACATTTATGGTAGCAGCCTTTCTAGTCATATACCTGCAAGTTGCACAAGTCATCAGAAGCTGTACCAAAGGAGGTAACAAAGTACTTCCATACCTTGGCACCAGCCCCAGATGGACCAGCAGCCCCATGAACCCGGAGCTAGAGCGGCAGCCATCTTAATTTGCAAGACAATCTTAGGAGTGAGTCAAAAATCACGGGATGTACCTCACTGAGTCAGATACTTCCACCCCGTTTGTGATAAATACACCAGGTCAGAATTGATTTCTTTGTGGGTGTTCGTCTTGCAACATCTCTCTAGCATGCAGTTCTTACATGATCCATGTCTTGAACCTCATCATGATTATCTAATGAGAAGATTCCCACATTATTGGTCTGCTTGCTCAGTAGATGGATAGCATCCCTCATTTTCCCACAAAACCTGAGACTAGTAAAAGACCTTGACAAACTTACCTTCATCTAGCTGATTCAGTAGGTGTCAAGCATATCTCCACTCTTCCACAGCTGCAGTCAATAAAGTGACCAGCAGATCTTGATCTAGAATGCATGGGCTTCTACAGAATGAGACTAGGCAGTATCATGGCACACTTCAATGCTATTCTCTCTTGGGGGGGAACTTTCACCATAAAATTGAACAAGCGATTCGAGTTTAAAAAACTCGTGGGCCGCCCACGGCTCTGGAAACTCGAATCGCTTGGAAATCGTCTTCGAAGAACTCTTCTGGTCGAAAAGACTCTTCGCTGATAAAATCAGAAGCGAACGAATTAATTTTACCGAAATATAGCCGAAAGATTACGTACCGACTTCGCGTCCGCCATGTTGTTGACATACTTGTCTATATATCTTGGAGACCTCGACCGTACGGACGAAAAAATGGCTGAAGGCGGGAAGTCAGCAAGGAAAGGGAGGAAACAAAAGCAATCAACTGACCACAAACTTCCTAGAACAAGTGACCGCAAGGCTAATCAAGCAATTTGCGCAATTTGCGAAGAGGAAATTATAGACGCATCAAGCCAAACAACAGGTGAGGACGCTATATACTGTGACGGCCATTGCAAATCTTGGATACATCGTCGATGTGCAGGTCTATCTACGGCTAATTTCACAGTCGTCTCTCAATCTAAAGATCCATACTTCTGTCCTCATTGCCGTCTCGAAACAGCTGTAGAGAAATTGGCCCAATTAGAAATTAAACTAGAACATCTGGTTGACCGGGTTGAACGCTCTAAACCTAAACCGACACCGACCACATCTTCCTCACCCCCTATCCCGGTCCATCCCGACAATAATTCAGTTTCATCAAATACGGCCCCAAGTCTACCCACGACGACCAATTCCTCGTCCAGAGAGACAACTAGCCAACCAACTACCACTACTGCTCCTTCCGCGCCATCTAAATTCAACGTTGTGGTCTACGGTATCGAAGAATGTCCAAAAGGCACACACTTTTCTCAAAGACAACTTAAAGATACCGAAAATGTAGCAAACTTTTTCGAAACCTTCTGCCCTCAAATATCCGATCAATCCATACGGGACACCGTCAGGCTAGGCAAATTCCGAGAAGAAGCAGTTCGACCAATTTTGGTCACGATGGCGAGGGTATGTGATGCCTCCACGTTACTATCAAACAGACGAAGCATCGCACCAAGCTCCAAAGCATCTCTGAAACCCCACATGTCTCATGAACAACGCAAGGTAGAAAGCATTCTCCTCCAAGAACGTCGCCGACTAATTGATTCAGGCAAGGAACGATCTAGTATCAAAATAAAAGGTAATCGACTTTATCTTCACAACCTCGAACATGGTCGCGTGGAAAATAATCAATTTGTCCCTCTTTCACCAACGCCCTCAACCTCTACCACAACCACAAACGAAACTGAATCGGATCAAACCCCAAATCATAATGACTCCCCAAACTGACTGCCTCACGAACATGCCTCTATTGCCTTATGGAATGCCAGAAGTCTGAAAAACAAGTTGTCTTATTTCCAATCCCTAGTATACAGCCAATCTATTGATATATTTGCAATCACTGAATCTTGGTTATCTGATGACATTTACGATCTAGAAATATTGCCAACTAACTACAATATCTACAGACGTGATAGAAATGCCCGTGGAGGTGGTGTACTCTTAGCAGTTTCCAATAAACTTGCATCAAAGATCTCGTATGTCTCTACATCCATTGAACTTTTATCAGTCGAAATCACTCTGCCCTCAAATCAAACTATTATGTTCTGCTGTATGTATGCACCCCCCTCTTCCGAAAGGTCCTACTTCCAAGATCTTTTCCATTACCTCCAACATATTTCAAACGGGGCTCGTGTCATCCTTGTTGGCGATATGAACTTGCCTGATGTAAACTGGGAGCAAATGTCTGCAAGTTCATCAGTTAGTGAATTCTTTTGTGACTCGATGTTCTCCCTCAATCTGATACTGTAACAGTTAATTAACGAATCTACTCACATTCAAGGAAATACACTAGACACCATCATAACTAATGAGCCAGAGGAAATCTATGACATCATAATCCACGATCAAAGACAAACACGCTCAGACCATTACCTAATCACATTCAATATTCAATTCAACAGGAACGCAAACAATTTCAACTCAACATCCAGAACAGGTATAAAAAAAATCCAGCTATTCGCAAAAACCAAATCCCATGAACTACTTGAATTTCTACAACGTGCAGATTTCCACAGTTTCCCCAGGAATAATAGTCTAGCAGACTGTGTCAACTCCATGTGGTCTACCCTTGCAGAAATTTTACGAGAAGCCTTGACTAAATTTGTGCCAGTTATCTCAATTCCTCTCAATACCTCATTGCCACGGTACTTCACGCCAAAAATAAGACACCAAATAAACATCATTCGCTCACTCAAACGATCAATCAGGATCAACCCAACTCCCCATCGTATTGCCAAGCTTTCAATGCTAGAAAACAATCTGCAATCTCTAATAGACACCACCAAACATGCCTATGAAACCAGACTTACTGTAACTTTCCACCATGAGCCAAGGAAACTCTACTCGTACCTCAAGCACACATCATCATCCCAATCTATACCTCACGCTGTTCATCATAAGTCCATAACATACAACACCCCTACAGACAAAGCCAGAGCTTTCAATGATTATTTCAATTCCATATTCACAAGAAGAACTGCTGCTGCAGCACCAAATACCACTCTAGACTGTGACACCTTCCCATCCCCCCCAAATCACATCAGTCAGGTAACCATAACCAGTGAAGATGTCTGTTCTGCCCTTTCTCACTTAGAAGTAAACAAGGCTATGGGACATGACAGAATTCCTCCATATCTTTTGAAAAATTTTGCTCCACCACTTCTAGAACCGATAACCCTCCTTTTCAACCAATGCTTGGTCAACATGCGTATACCCATAGACTGGAAAATCCACAAAATTTGCCCCATCTACAAATCAGGTGACAAAACAAATATTTCAAATTACCGCCCAATCTCCCTTCTGCCCATTCTATCAAAAGTTTTTGAATCAATAATGTACAACAAAATAATTGACTTCATACATCCACGAATCTCCAAACTTCAATATGGCTTCACAAAAGGTCGATCATGTTTATCCCAGTTGCTGACCTCATATTCCCGAATCATCAACTTGGCAGACCAGGGACTATCTTCAGATGTCATTTTCCTAGATTTCTCTAAAGCGTTTGACACTGTTCCACACCCAGAGCTATTGTACAAACTTTGGTGTTTTGGTATCACGGGTCCCTTGTGGCAATTATTCAAGGACTATCTCAGTAACCGAGTCCACTTCGTTGAAATTGATGATGCATCTTCAAGTGTCCTACCTGTACTATCTGGAGTACCCCAGGGTAGCATCTTAGGCCCAATTCTTTTTCTAATCTACATCAATGACCTACCTCATTCTATCACAAATTCCTCAGTTTACCTATTTGCCGATGATACCAAATTTATCAATGCTTCAAGCAACTTCTCGTTGTTACAATCTGATATTGATTCATTACAGCAATGGTGTCTTGAATGGAAAATAAACCTAAACCTCTCCAAATGTATCTGTCTCCAATTTAGCTTCTCGAATTCCGCATCCACAAACTATGTCATGCATACTGATTCTACTACATTAGAACTGTCATCCTCTTCTTGCCACCGAGATCTAGGAATAATAGTTTGCAACAACCTCTCATGGTGTGCTCAATACAAATCAATGTGTTCATCTGCATATCGCACTTTGAATTTCATCAAACGACTGTTCCAAGCCTCTCCCACATCAATATATCTCAAAAAATCTCTGTATATCTCACTTGTACGATCAAAATTAACTTACTGCTCACAGTTGTGGAGACCCCACTTCATCAAAGATATTGCAATTCTAGAAAATGTTCAGCGCCGTGCAACCAAATTCATCTTAAATAACTACACATCAGACTACAAAGAACGATTAACCGCACTACAACTTCTCCCACTAATGTACTGGTATGAGCTTCAGGATCTTCTATTTTTCATCAAATGCCTCAAAGATCCACCAGATAATTTCAACGTCTCTGATTATGTATCCTTTGTAACTACATCAACCCGAGGTGGAAGGAGCAACAAGTTGATATACAACCACACACGCACAACTAGAGCTAGACACTTTTACTTCAACCGCATCGTACGATTATGGAACGCCATGCCCTTTATCAACCTGCATTTACCATTTCATTCTATCAAGAAATATCTAATCAAAATCTTCTACATCAAATTCAACGCAAACTTCAATCCTAATTGTACCTGTACTTTTCATGTTGTCTGTCCTTGTTCACAGTGTCACTCTGCTCATCCTTGATTACATGTAACTTAGTAAAGTCATTCCACACATCCACTTCATTTTCATTTCCTGCATGTCCATCCCTTCTTGTATTTAAATGGCCTCACATGACACACACTCTTATTTCAAGCTGTTTACTACATCTCTCAATTACGATGGCCAATTTTGTACCACAGATAGGCTGCATCACATGATGATGACAGACCTTCAGCCACACCCCTTAAATCAACCCATAAACATTACAACATCTCTCATGTACATTATTGTCGGCTGTAAAGCATATATAATAATAATAATAATATATATATATATATATATCTAGACATCGTTCCGGACGTTCCGGACACTTCCGGTGAAAGTAAAAACAATATAGGGCCGCCTACCGGCGGCCCAAAAAAGTCTTGCCAATTCACTTATGGATGCTTTCCCTCTTCACCACTCGGTAGCATAATCTGGTTCTGCCTCCAGTGAATGAACCATAGGCTTTATCCACATTGTCAGTAAAGGACGGTATATCGATTCAATACTCCCTAGTCTAAGAGTTCAATTGAAGCCAGCACCCCCCACATGGCATTTCTGACAAAATCGGGCAGAGGTGGGGCCAACTGAAGTAGTAGGCTCATCATGCAACATGCATGCAGTTGAGCAGATTGTGCTGGTAATTGTATTAGAACAAGTATACAGGGGTGAGGTCTGAGCAAGTGATGGTACATTGTCTGTTGACACCAATTGCAAATCATCATGCACTACACTATACCTGGATCAAAATTTTCACATTGACTTTTCTTGGAGGGCAAACAATCAACACATTTTCTTCCTGATTTCTTACAAGTACAGTTCACTGTATGCCTCTTCTAAAAATCAAGAAGTCTTTAATCTACCAATCAACAAGCCCCCACCATGCATATTTCAATCAAAGAAGTTAAAATTTGATATTTTGTATGAGTTCTACATTGCTTTTGCAATAAGTGTGCACGTGTGAGCACATTTTGAAGTTAATTAAAGTCTCAATTGCAACTTAATCCATCCAGCCTTGAGGGGAGAATGATGTTATCACCAGGGATGTGTCCGCTTTTGAGAAGTACTCCATGCATTAACCATGCACCCTATGCCTACCAGTTTGAAGAGCTGACAATACTGAAGGTAAAGGTTAAAATGTGCTCACATGTGCATGTGCTTATATTATATTGTATAATATTATAAGCAACATTAGTCAGTATATCCATGCATGCAAAATATTATCTCCAGTTGTAGGAGGATCATCGAGAGCCCCATGCCTATGTCAGAGTCACCAAAAAGATGGAGGAGAGCTCAACATCTGTTGATGATGGGGTTTACGAGAAGGTCCCTACTAATCAGCAGATGGGCGCAGTCAGTATATCACAGTCTGTGAAAGGAGAGACTATGGGACAAATGCTAGCCATGAGTGATCACAAGGATACGAGATTTATAGTACATTCATTGTATGATGTAAATAGTGCCATTATGTAAGCCCAATGACCTATTCCGCCATTTTGTTTTCACGTCATCCCTACATGAAGTACTGCTGCACTCCATAGTATGTACATATATAGAGCGTATACTTGACATCTGTGGTGCACACACAATGCATGTACAATACACACATAACCTGTACAGGATACACACATAAGCGATTAATTTGTGCTGGGTTGCATGTGAGATGTGGGCTAGGGGTCACTCCCACCCCTGGTCTACTGCTGTCCCTACCTAGAGGTGGGCATGGGGTCACTCCCACCCCTGGTCTACAGCGGTCCCTACCTAGAGGTGGGCATGGGGTCACTCCACCCCTGGTCTACAGCTGTCCCTGCCTAGAGGTGGGCATGGGGTCACTCCACCCCTGGTCTACAGCTGTCCCTACCTAGAGGTGGGCATGGGGTCACTCCCACCCCTGGTCTACAGCTGTCCCTGCCTAGAGGTGGGCATGGGGTCACTCCCACCCCTGGTCTACAGCCGTCCCTACCTAGATCGGCAGCTGTCCAAGAGGGAGGTAGTCTCCAGCTTAACTCCTTGCATGATGAGAGCAGCCAAGTCTCATATCTCATGCAGGCAGGAGGCACTACAGTAGGGGTATGTATAGTAGTGTCTTGGAGTCCAGTTCATATCACACACTTCATGCACTCTCTTGCAGACACATACACACACACACACACACACACAAACACACACACATACACACATACGTACACACACTCACACATACGTGCACACACACACACCATATACCCTGATCCCGATTTATAGTCTTCACATGACACACACACACAGCATGTACAGTATGTACACGTACATACATAGACTTTAGTAGCACACATGCATGACACATAAGTGTTAGGCTGGATGTGGTCTGGTTTGAAATACATTCCTTCACAATACTGTATGTTCATATATGTGTATGTGCATGTACCCTATGTACGTATTTTCATACACATGTGTAGGTTGGATCAAAAGAAGGCTACCTAACAAAGCGGGGAAGATTTATCAAAGTATACCCTTAAGCACACGCAGTACACATTGTACATCGATCGCACACACCATGCAGCCCTCATCACGCAACACCCATCATGCAGCACACACCATGCAGCACACACCATGCAGCCCTCATCACGCAACACCCATCATGCAGCACACACCATGCAGCACACATCACGCAACACCCATAATGCAGCACACATCACACAACACCCATCATGCAGCACACACCATGCAGCACACACCATGCAACACCCATCATGCAGCACACACAATGCAGCACACACCATGCAGCACACACCATGCAGCACACACCACGCAACACCCATCATGCAGCACACACCATGCAGCCCTCATCATGCAGCACACACCACATAGTACACTTTGCATCTATCCACAACATATTATGGCCATATTTCATGTACCGTAGAAGTTGAAACTTTTGTGCGGTTAACGTTTCGCAAATGAAGACTCGGTAAGTTTCTTGCTTTTTGGTTTCGCAAATCAGGACAACCTCATTGTAACGCCCCTGGCATTTAACTCCTGAGTGGTCACTATTGCACATGATACTTGTTCACAAGGTTGCTGCAAGGCTCTCTTCCCTTTGCACGTGGCAGCTGTTTCAAAGCACTCTTTGTACAATGAATGGTGTAATCTACTGAGCAATGGGCCATTGTTGGTTCAACAACAAGTAGCAAACAGCAAAGGGTCTTAAGGGCCTTCGCTTACTCTGAATTAGATTATCGTATCTAGTAAACTTTTGCAAATTAAACTTTCACAAATTAAACTTTTGTGAATTAAAATTTTATGAATTAAACTTGGACGAATTAAACTTGTGCAAATGCCTCTTCAATTTGCAAAATCCCCAAAACTTTAACCGCACAAAAGTTTCAACTTTTACAGTACCCATTATAGCACATTGCATATGAAATTTAGAATATCAAATGCATTATATACAAGTTACCTGACCCTAATATAAGACACATACATGCATGCACACACACACACACACACACACGCACACACACACACACACACACACACACACACACACACACACACACACACACACACATACACACACACACACACACATGCACACACAGTGTCATTGCATGCAATAGTTTGCTGCACTGATAAATGCTTTTTTCTCACTCTTCTCTACTGGTGCAGAGCTGGAGGAAGAGGTGGTTTGTGTTGCGCAACTACAAGCTGAGCTACTTCAAATCCCACCAATCAGCTTCTCCGATCAGGGTGATCAACCTGGCTAAAGCCACAGAAGTGGACTATGATAATTCTACTGGAAAGGAGAACTGCTTTAAGTGAGTGCTTGTGCTTGGCTTGTGTCAGTGGGTGTGACCTGTGCTGA
>CAUJGJ010000276.1:0-20000 GCA_963170055.1 Halisarca cf. caerulea | reverse complement strand
AAACATACAGTGTTCTTCCAATTCTTGTTACAGTTCCCCCGCATGTTGGTACAGGTAGATAGGGTAGTTTGAGAGAGTGCAGTGTTGAGTTGTCTTGTAAGAGTTGCTCACTTCTGAAGGTCTGTAGTGGGAGGGTAAAGAGTACAATATGATAGCTAACACACAAACATGCATATACACACGTGACACACACATGGGCGCATGCACACATGCACGCCACATGCATGCAAACACTGTACGCAAGCACAAAAATGCATGCATGCATGCATGTAAATTCACACAGATGCACTGCAGCAGAAATGCACACACAAATACACGTACACACAACAACAACCTAATGCCGCAAGCTACAGATGAAATCACTTACATTTGGTTCCTTCTTGTCCAGTTCTTGAGTCAACTTCAGGTATCCTTCCAGACCTGAGGATTTGAAGTGGTCCTGTACCTCCCTCATGTCCGGTCTCTTCTCAGGGTCGTCACTCAGACATTGAACAGCCAATGTCTTCAGTGGGTGGGTGTCAGGGAGCCTGCCAAGGTCTCTAGCACGGCGCTCTATTTCTGGCTTAGCCCCAATGTTCATCAGCCCACAAGATGGTGGTTCTTGAGTGAAGACATGAAGCATCACAACACCAAAGGAGAAGGTGTCACTTTTGGCTGTGAAATGAGGCCGATCTCCCAGACACTCGGGAGGCATGTAGACGATACAGCCCGGAGCCTTAGTAGACAGGTACTGGATGTTGGAAGGACGGAATTTAGCTTGTCCGAGATCACTGATCTTCACGATGCTTCCATCTTCATTCAGAAGGATGTTCTTTGCCGTCACATCACGATGTAGAATCTGTGGATCGTACTGATGGAGGAACAGAAGTCCACAGGATACCTGGATCGAGAGAGGAACAACATACAATTGATAATATGTTACACTAACAACAATCCTCACTTACACAGTACCTGGTACATAGAAATAATTAAATTCATAGTTTGTACAATGTCCCCTTGGGACCCATTCAAAAATGGGTTTCACCTGGCCTGCCAGACCATCCCACTGTCCCATGTACAGGATGAAGCACACATGGCATACATATGGTTGTAGCAGGCCGGCCGGACTATATTCCATGCATCAATGAATTCATGCACTCCTTCATGTATAGTATGGAGCTGAGGGATTATAGTGTGTTCGCATGTGGGACATGTCCGCGCTAATTAGGAGGTGTGAAAATTTCGGTCTTTTTTTACAACTTCTGTTCTGAACGTGTAGAAGCTTCAGAACAACAAGCGAAGGCTTGACATGTAGGTAAAGGTATAAACGTTTTGATCGAGGATTACCATTTTAAAAGATCTGGTTTGTTCACGAAGAAACGTGTATGGTTTTCCTAACACCTACTAAAAAGCGAAACGCTTTGGGAACAATTAACATGGGGGAATGCTTCTAAGACTATTTTTCCACATAAATCGCTATAATGAAACATTTCCTAAATATTAACTTTTCCATACGGAGGCAATGACAATTCCACTCCAAAGCCGAGATCTGTAAAAATGACCCTCAGAAAGCAAATTTCAAGCTGTTGTAACTTGCGACAGGAGTAGAGATTCTATTGCCTCCGCATGGAAAAGTTATAATTATATATACTACAAATGGCTTGAAGTTGGCACCTATAAACCGTCTCCAGCTTGCTCCCTCACATTGCGCTCAGCTGAAAACCAGAATTCTGAAGGATATCCAGATAGTTCACAGGCCATCAGGTGACAGAGTTAAATGTGACAACAGAAAACGTCACTAAATGCGGATTTGGTATTCATATATATAGGCCTGAATATCAGCCTGAAACATGAGATAAATGCCAAAAAGTAACATTTTATCACTATGCAAACTGGGAAGCGTTATCATAACAAATTTGGACATGTCTCACATGCGTTAACCTACAATAGTGAGATATTAGTAGTTGTACATAAGTAATATAACATTATTAGCCTTATATACACAAAATTAGCCAATTCACATAATTTGAGTATCATTTTTTCAACACATATAGTACATCCTGTACCTTCACTGTGCGGCAGCTGCAGGTTTTGATTTGGGACACACGCACTACTGAGAAGAGGGTGGCATACAGCCTCTCTTGTCTACCTTAAATTGTATCACACCTAATGGTCCGTATATAGCCTACAGGTAGTCTGCTGAGGGGAAAAACAGTCATGAAGCAAGTGCGTGGATGTCTGCTGTGATTGTACAGCTTAGTGCACTGAAGGGCATACTACATATAGTTGGTTTGACTGCTCTATACATCAGCACTTAATCTACTGCAGATGATGTAGGACCTACTTTCCAGACTAACTAGGCTATAGGCTAGGTTGGGTTGCCCTATATAGGCTTACCTGACCATTAGTTCTACTAGGGAGGCAGGAGGTGGCGACATACCATATATCCGGAAATATTGGCAACATTTTTAATTTGGCAGTTTGTGGTCAGGACCAAGATCGCCACATTTACATAGACTAACTTACAGTACTATGCTTTATCCTTGTTGTGCATTTTTGCCAATATTAAATTACAGGCTGATCTTGCACAAATCGCCAATATTTCCGGATATACGGTATACGTACAACTTCCTTTCCTGAGTGGTAGGTTCCAGTAAAAACTCAATAACAAGAGCCTATACCAGGGCTGTCTAGAACTTGAAAATCTGATCGACAATAACAATGTGGCCCTCTTATGGTAGCATAGTGACTGCCAAAACATGTTGTACAGTGGAACCTCTATACTAAGGACACCATTGGGACCACAGTAAACGGTCCTGTACAGTGAAACCTCTATACTAAGGACACCATTGGGACCACAGTAAACAGTCCTGTACAGTGAAACCTCTATACGAAGGACACCATTTGGACCACAGTAAACAGTCCTGTATAGTGAAACCTCTATACTAAGGACACCATTGGGATCACAGTACACAGTCCTGTACAGTGAAACCTCTACAATAAGGACACCATTAGGATCACAGTAAATAGTCCTGTACCGTGGAACCTCTATAATAAGGACACCATTGAGACCACAGTAAACAGTCATGTACAGTGGAACCTCTATAATAAGGACACCATTGGGACCACAGTAAACAGTCCTGTACAGTGGAACCTCTATAATAAGGACACCATTGGGACCACAGTAAACAGTCCTGTACAGTGGAACCTCTATAATAAGGACACCA
The DNA here is from genome assembly GCA_963170055.1 of Halisarca cf. caerulea. Taxonomy (NCBI): domain Eukaryota; kingdom Metazoa; phylum Porifera; class Demospongiae; order Chondrillida; family Halisarcidae; genus Halisarca; species Halisarca cf. caerulea. Next base: position 16,794 of record CAUJGJ010000276.1, on the reverse strand, counting down.
CTGGACTGCACTAGGCTGCCATGTATAAGAAGGTGTCCTAATTTTGGAGGGTTTAAATGCAAATGTCAATGTGAGGGAACGGGACAGCAATGGTGTCCTACTTAAAGGAGGTGACTACATTTCGGTGGTGTCATTTAGTAAAGGTTTCACTGTGTGGACTGCCCAGGAATGGGCAGATACCGAAGTAGACACATACAAGCAAAGTGTACTATAAGTTATACTCCACTAGATAAAGAGACAACTTTACACAGAGCACATAAAATTCTTCTACTACAAATATACACATGAATACTACCACTATATCCGTGCATACATACTGTAACTGTTGATGGAGGAGTATTGCCATAGCTATAAGTATGTATACAAACTCAATGTGTACATACGCACCTGATACCATATGTCCAGCTGCTTCCCAAGAGGAACCTTTCCCTTGTGGTCTTTCAAGTACTTCTCCAGAGTTTGGTGCATCAACTCCATCACCAGGAGCTCACTGGAGCCCTCCACTTCTTCGTCAAACACACCAAGGAACTCCACAATGTGAGGGTTTTTGGCACTCTCTAGGATGATGCACTCGCGTCTGAAGTTCTCCAGCACTGCCGCCAGATCCTGGGCATTCTCAGCTGCAGCATCCAACAGAATCTGGTGGAACTGCTTCACAGCAACACGTCTCCTTCCAATGGAACCCTCGCGGACCTCACCATATGCTCCTTTGGCAATGATTCTCCCCACGTTTAGTGGATTATGAACAATCAATGACAACTTCTCTTGGATCTCCTGTACCTTTGGGTGCTTCACAGGATTTTCATCCAAACAACGCTCAATCATTGGCTTCATAGGATGAAAATGAGAGAGCTTGAAGAGATCGTCTGCACGGCGTTCTATTTCTGGCTTAGCCCAAATGTTTCCCAGCCCACAGGATGGAGGTTCTTGTGTGTATACCTCAAGCATGACAGCGCCAAATGAGAATACATCACCTTCAGCAGTGATGCTTGTATCCTTGCCAAATCGTTCCGGAGGGAGGTACAAAAGGGAATGGCAGGCGAGATCAGATGAATGATACTTAGCTAGCCCCAGATCACCAATCTTCACAGTGCTTCCATCTTCATTCAGAAGGATATTTCTGGGGTTCAAATTGCTGTGTACAATCCGAGGATCATGGTGATGTAGGAACATCAGTCCACGAGAGATCTATAGACACACACAGGGGTGAGAGGTTGGGAGAGTGAGTACCAATAATTATTAATTTAAAAATATTCTTATAAAATACATGGTTCATACAATTTAAGGTCAAAAATCTATCTAATAATAGATAAGAATTCTGCTAGGATATGTGGTAATATTGCTTAATGCTATATGCATGCTGGATCTGAAACTTCAAGAACCTTCATTGCATGAGGTACTGACTTTAGCCGTAGATTTGCATAATGTGCAAGAGAGTTGATGAATAAATCAACGGTGAGGTAAAAGCAGATAATTTCGGTACTGAAGCTGGAAATTTCAGCAACGTCTTAAAATTCTCAGTACAAAAACTGAATAGCTGAAGGAGATCATATTCTAGTCCAATTGGTCTACTGATTGAAAAGTATAGGACCGTTCCTGGAATGACCAGCTTCCCGAAGTTACCTGCTTTTACCTTACAACCTGACAGTGCATGCATGTACTTGAGCATGGAAAGTGGAAATATGCGGCAAGAGTCGGAATCAGTCAAATGTTTTGTGGCTTACTCATGTGGACAGGGCCTGCATGACTCTAGCAGGAATGATGTACACACAGTCACACATGTCAGTGCCTGTACTGTACCCACTATACACGATATAAACACCCACTATATGATATAAATACCCACTATAATATAATGATGTAATGTGAGTGAATGTCATATCCTGCAAGTCCAAATCACGAATGATGTACACATGCACACATGCTATGGCCTGTACTGACGAGTACCTGATGGCAAATATCCATCTTTTTCCATCTCGGCAATCTTCCACTGTCTTCGAGGAAGGTCTCCAGCGATTGCTCCATCCACTCCAATACCAGGAGAGCGCCTCCTTCCCGCCTTAATCCCCCGTACAAACCCAAGTGCTCGACGATGTGAGGGTTCTTGGCCCTCTCCAGAAATTCATATTCTCTTTTGAAGGACAACGCTAGAGTTTCCAATTCCCTTCTGTCGCGATGCTTAGCGACAGAAGATAACAAGCGTTCGTTGAATTTCTTAACGGCTACTAGTTTTCTTCCCCAAGCACCACGTGTTATGTATTTCCCGCGAACGACCGATTCATCGCAACGTAGCTCATCTGGAGGAGGAGGTAGAAGAGTTGAAAGTTGTTGCCCCATTGACCAGACCTCTCGATAAGGATACCAGTGGGAGTAGCCGGCAATACTCACGTGCACGCGTGCTCATTGCGTTACTATGACTCATGTATTATGCAATAATATCTCCAGTCGTATATTGGAGGATCGCTATAGAATTATTATAGCGATCCTCCAAGATACAACGTTACTGGAGATATATGGAAGCTGTATAATCATTCTCGTACATCTTACTTGATATATCTGTGGTAATAATGTAGGACCTGGCCATAGCTGCTCCATGCAAGCTATATAGCTTGACCTATATGAAGGACCTGCTTCATGATCAGGTGAATGATGACAGGCCCATAGCCCCGGAGGGGGGGTGCGTTGGGTGCCCCCTTTTTGCTGGAATGGTACCTTTAAATTATTCTTGCACTGAACCTACTTTCATATATTTGGTCAGTAACTGTCAGGGACAGTAGCTCCTGAAAATTCGATCAGCATACTTGTTTAGAAATTTCAAAGTGATTTACTCAGGAGCATTGATTCACTTGCTTTCTAAAGCATTCAAACTGGTAGCAGAAATGCAAAAAGATTAGGAATATTTAAAACAAGAGCACGACGCGTGTATTCTGTCATCCATGTTTTGTTGCGCAATAGACCCATTGTCTCTCTTACTTTGAAAAGCACCCCCCCAGACAAAATCCTGCCTACGGTCCTGGATGGGTATGTCAGTGTAGTGCAGTGGGTGTACGTGTGCACATGTGCTTGCACCAGCAACATGGGTGGTCATGGTAGTGGCTAGCTATATCATGTGGGTGGGCCGGGTGTGGCTTGTGTCAGCTATATATAGTGGGCGTAACTAGCATCAGTGGGTGTGGCTTGTGTCAGTTTCTGTGACATCTCATGTGTTAAATTAAAGCATAGCGCAATGCTACCAAAGTTGCCTTCTTTTCCCATTCTGCAGCTGTTGCCATATTAATATCAATAATTAATATTTTATTTACTCATCACTTTTCCTGAATCTCGAGCTCATGCATCAGTGACACTTTCTTATACTTCATAATAATGATATTAATGTTGATCTATAAATTGCCTGGCATGCAAACGTCATCTGTATGAGAGATACAATGCCATACTCACTGATGTGTTGAAAACAGCTGCATGCTATCATAATTGATCGATGTCATTTGCAAACAAGCACCATGCACGTGCCCACAACCCTAACAATCACAAGCAACCACATAAATACCCTGTATACACACACACACACACACACAGGTGTACACACATATGTACTACATGTACACTGAAACCTCCCTAATAAGGACACCATTGCACCACAGTCAGCTGTCCTGGATATGGAGGTGTCCTTATTTCAGAGGATTCAACTATACACATGTCAATTGTGAGGGACTTCAAATGGGACAGAACAGTGGTGTCCTGTTTGAGGAGGTGCATTTCAGAGGTGCCCTTTAACAGGTTTCACTGTATGTATACGCATACAAATATTATGTAGAAAATTCCAAATAGGTATTCATTGAATTCTTTCTTGAATGCATGAAATTATATATACACCAGTTATGTCCATAACATGTAAAAATTGTAAAAAAATAAAAAAAGCTAATGAAAATTCACATGCTCAAAAACAATACAGTTCACAAGTGTTCAGTAGAGCATCCTCATCCCAGAGTTTGGGGTCTGCACTGCCACCAATCACCAAGAAAGAGGAGCAACTAACTGACAATAAACAAGGGAAAACACAAGCTGTACTACACTGGTGGATGGTGGACCATTCGTTTACACTCAAATCAAGAACTGAAATATTTGAGACTAAAGTTCTACCCACAGAGTCATCAGTGTCTGAGCGGTCGCTGTCCTCGCCTCCTGTGTCTGAGAGGTCACTGTTATCCCCTCCTGTGTCCTCAGGACACCATATCAGTGGATAATAACTGCCTTGCAGTAATCCTACCTGAGGTGGGACTACCTCTACTTCTGTCCACTGAGGAGGGTCTTGTGGGGACTGCTCTGTGACAGACAACTCGAAGGTTCCAAGTGGTAACTTGAACATTGGAAAAGAGTCATCAGAAGTTAGACCTACAATGTAAACAGCACCATTACACACGGCTGTAGAGGTGGGCAACAGGGGAACAGGGAGTTGGAGGAATGACGGTGTCCTCCACTGAAGAGCGGGTATAAGGAGGACGTCTACTGTGTTGAGAGGGGCATCCCCAGAATATCCACCAAGTACTGCGACTACACTACTGGTCTGAACTACACCAGGTCTAACAAGTGGTGTAGGCATTGAAGGTATGGTGTTCCTCCATTCCTTATTCTCTTCGTCCCATGACCAGACTTGGTTGGTTGGCTTCTCTGTTGATGCATCCAATCCACCGATCAATGTGAGGTGCCCATTAATGACTGCTGACACACTCCAGACAACTGGAGCAGGTGGTAAAGTACTCCATGTTGCTGTTTCCAGGTTGAAGGACTGCACTAAGCGATCTGATTCCCTATCTGGACAGTCTCCTCCAGAAACATACAGCGTTCTTCCACTTCTTGTTACAGTTGCCTTGGCTGTTGGTATAGGTAGATTGGGTAGTTTGAGAGAGTGCAGTGTTGAGTTCTCATGCAAGAGTTGCTCACTTCTGAAGATCTGTAGTGGGTGGAATAACATTGTCAAAAGGCAAAGGGAACACATATTGTAACACTCATAGCCATAACATGAAACATGCATATGCACAACACACACACATGCATATGTGTGCATGGATACACATACATGGGGTATTTATAACTGATCTTTGCTTTTTTGGATTGTGGGCGGTGCTTGTTTGAATGTTATTATGCGTCTTTCAGACGATCTTTATTCGAATTTTTACAGATCATTCAACAGAATGGGAAGAGAAGGCAACCTTGGCGACGTCGCACTATGTACGTTATATGTCAAACATCACAGAAATGGCTGTTTGACAAGGTTGAAGAAAAAACTACTCAGCCTGAAAGGAAGATGCCTTCAGATTAGCCTACTTGTTATCTTTATTGGCTAGATCATAGGATATTGAAGTTTGCGAAAATGTTTGGGGAAGATGTTATAATCAGATGTCTTGTCACTGCATGTTCATTTATCCCAGCCATTAGATGCATGAATAGATAAAAACAGGCTTCTTGCTCATAACTATCAGTATGGCGGTTATAACCTAATCCCTAAATATTTTTCTATAACGCCTCACTACTTCTATTCATATACAGGCAAAACCAAAATGTGTTGAACACGACCGTGTGTTCAGAACTGACGTTTTGCTTTAGGAAACGGCTTCCTTTACTGTTGTGCCTTTGAAACAATGGACATATGTACGTATGTGTCACTTTCATCTAATGTACAAACTAAAATGACACTATTCAGGATTCGGAAGAAATGAGTGAGAATTGGATAAACTCTTTTACAAGGCCATTTTTGCATTTATCCTGCAGTTAGTTATAAATACCCTGTGCACGCATGCATACAAGCACATGTGTATGCATGTACACACACACACATGTACGTACATACTGTAACCACAGGGACACATGTGAATTCACATGCACAGATTCAAAAACACACAAACAAACATATATACACACTTTTTTATGCGAGCACATATACGTACTTGCAATAATTGTACTTGAGATAATGGAAAAGAAACATACGTACATATATGTACATAACCACATACACATGCATGCACACCAAATAATGTGCACACATGTACATACACAATACATGTATGTACATACCTTTGCACAAGGCATATACATAACTACTGATACATGACATGAATGTTGAGCTATAACTACTAAATAGGATAAAATCGAACTAGCTGAAGTACAATACATACAGATACTGCAAGCTACAGATGATATCACTCACATTTGGTTCCTTCTTGTTCAGTTCTTGAGTCAACTTCAGGTATCCTTCCAGACCTGAGGATTTGAAGTGGTCCTGTGCCTCCCTCATGTCCGGTCTCTTCTCAGGGTCGTCACTCAGACATTGAACAGTCAATGCCTTCAGTGGGTGGGTGTCAGGGAGCCTGCCAAGGTCTCTAGCACGGCGCTCTATTTCTGGCTTAGCCCTGATGTTCATCAGCCCACAAGATGGAGGTTCTTGAGTGAAGACGTGAAGCATCACAACACCAAAGGAGAAGGTGTCGCTTTTAGCTGTGAAACGAGGACGATCTCCCAGACACTCAGGAGGCATGTAGACGATACAGCCTGGAGCCTTAGTAGACAGGTACTGGATGTTGGAGGGACGGAATTTAGCTTGTCCGGGATCACTGATCTTCACAATTCTTCCATCTTTGTTCAGAAGGATGTTCTTTGCCGTCACATCACGATGTAGAATCTGTGGATCGTACTGATGGAGGAACAGAAGTCCACAGGATACCTGGATCGAGAGGAACAACATACAATTATTATTATGTGCAGCCAACAACAGTCCTCACTTATTCACAGGCATGTCAACAATACCTGGTGCAAGAAATAACTAAATTCATAGTTTATACAAGGTCACCTTGGGACCCATCAAAAATGGGTTTCAGGGTGACTTCATTAGGGATTGGCGTAATACTGTAGTAAACGTTAAGCCGCTCAAGCCGCTCTTCACTATTTGAACTCACTTGCATGATTCTTATATTAGCATGTCTCGCATGAACTTTTAATTCTTAACTCTCTTTTCATATACATATATACATGGTCTGTAGGTCTGCTAGGGGGCGGGAGGTGGCTGTACACATATCCGCCACCCTTTCTTGGGTAGCACACGGGATGCAGTGAAAACTCATGCAATAACAAAAACCTACCAGAGCTGTCTAGAACTTTATAATCTAAAGACAATTATACCGTTTTTACATGCAGTGGCAACAGAGTCGAACCCGGGTTATATTAACCTAGTAGCATGAAAGAATCTGTAGTGACTGTCAAAGCCTGTGGGTGAACATACTGTACAGTGAACCCTCTATACTAAGGACACCATTGGGACCACAGTAACCTGTCCTGTACAGTCAAACCTCTATACTAAGGACACCACTGGACTGCAGTAAGCTGTCCTGTATATGGAGGTGTCCCTAGTTCGGAGGGTTTAACTTCACACACACAAGGGATGTCAAATGGGGTAGAGTAACGGTGTCCAACTAAAGGAGGTGGTTGCATTTTAGAGGTGTCCTTTAACAGTGGTTTACTGTGTAAACTGCCCAGGGATGAGCGGATACTGAAATACACACTTGCAACCAAAGCATAGGGTATCCTCTGAGAGATGAACATATATAGCCCAATTGCATACTGCCGCAACATGTATTTGTACATATAAGTATGAATTCTGTTGATGGAGGAGTATGACCATAGCTACACATGTACATACCAATGTTTCCCCTAAAGAGGGGTAGGGGGGCGCTGCGCCCCCCTAAAATCTTGGATAGAAAAACTTTAAACTTTATGTAGTGTACAGAGGACACAACTTGAGGTCCCAAGATATTTCCTCCCTATACTTCCAATACATTATTATGATCACCCAAAGAGGTCAATCTCCTTACAAAGGACAAAAATGCTGTCCCAAAGTGTCCTTTATTCGGAGATTTCATTGCATACAAACTCAATGTGCACATACACACCTGATACCATATGTCCAGCTGCTTCCCAAGAGGAACATTTCTCTTGTGGTCTTCCAAGTACTTCTCTAGAGTTTGGTGCATCAACTCCATCACTATGAGTTCGCCAGAGCACTCCACTTCTTCGTCTAAAACACCAAGGAACTCCACAATGTGAGGGTTTTTAGCGCTCTCTAGGATGATGCACTCGTGTCTGAAGTCCTCCAGCACTGCCGCCAGATCCTGGGCATTCTCAGCTGCGGCATCCAACAGAATCTGGTGGAACTGCTTCACAGCAACACATCTGCTTCCAATGGAGCCCTCGCGGACCTCACCATACGCTCCTTTGGCAATGATTCTCCCCACGTTCAGTGGATTACGAATAATCAACAACAGCTTCTCTTGGATCTCCTGCACCTCTGGGCGTTTCTTGGGATTTTCATCCAAACAACGCACGATCATTGGCTTCATAGGATGAAAATGAGAGAGCTTGGAGAGATCATCCTCACGGCGTTCTATTTCCGGCTTACCCCCGATGTTCCCCAGCCCACAAGATGGAGGTTCTTGTGTGTACACCTCAAGCATGACAGCTCCAAACGAGAATATGTCACCTTCAGCGGTGATGTTCGCATCCTTGCCAAATCGTTCCGGAGGGAAGTACAAAAGGGAATGGCTGGAGAGGTACGCGAAGTTGGATTGGTGGTATTTAGCTAGCCCCAGATCACCGATCTTCACTGCGCTTGCATCTTCATTCAGAAGGATATTTCTGGGGTTCAAATTGCTGTGTAAAATCCGAGGATCATGTTGATGCAGGAACATCAGTCCACAAGAGATCTATACATACACACACACAGGGATGAGAGTGAGAGGGTGAGAGGGTGAGGATCAATGATAAAGATTTTCCTATACCCAAAAAATTAAGACTAAAAATGTAAGAATTCTGCTAGAATACGTGGTATTAGTATAATGATTCGCTCACAGGGTCTAAAGGCTTGAGAACCTTCATTGAGGTACTGACCTTAGCCTTGAACTAGATAAGAGGTGCTAGAGAGTTGACGAACAATCAACAGCACACCCTCCTTCCCATGCTACATAGTATATATAGTATGACAGCAGTAGTCTGGCATAGCTCAGAACCAATCTCGCTCTAGTCTGGCGTGGCCGATCCTACCCTAGCACGGATTGGGTTGGCTACGCCAGACTAATCTCGCTCGGCCATTTTCGAGGACTGACGTCTGCGGTGTCGTCAGTCACGGCAAGCATGGGTCTGGCTATGCGGGACTATGACAACAGGTACTTTATACCATCAAATAATGCTGTGATCTGTTAACTGGTCAGTATGGAAAAATATTGACCACCTGCTCTATAGTAAATTTTCTACCAATGGTTGCGCAATAGTCATACTACACATGCATACATGTCAGTGCCTGTACTGACGAGTACCTGATAGCAAATATCCATCTTTTTCCGTTTAGGCAATCTTCGACTGTCTTCGAGGAAGGTCTCCAGCGATTGGTACATCCACTCCAATATCAGGAGAGCGCCTCCTTCCCGCCTTAATCCCCCGTACAAACCCAAGTGCTCGACGATGTAAGGGTTCTTGACCCGCTCCAGGAATTCATATTCTTTTTTGAAGGACAATACTAGAGTTTCCAATTCCTTACTGTGGCAATGCTTAGCGACAGAAGATAACAAGCGTTCATTGAATTTCTTAACGGCTACTGGTTTTCTTCCAAGAGAACCACGTGTTACGTAGCATTCCACGCGAACGACCGATTCATCGCAACGTAGCTCGTCTGGAGGAGAAGGTAAAAGAGTTGAAAGCTGTTGCCCCATCGATTAGTATTCCAGGATCCGCGCCTTACATCGGTCAGTGGGAGGAGCTGACAATGCTGCTACTAAAGGTCACAATGTGCTCACATGTGCACGTGATCATTGGGTACTATAACCATAGATGTGGTATGCCGTAGAGTCTGAGCGTGCATGGGGTATAGTAGCTATGGTCTGAGTGTCCATTTCTACGTCTATAATCATAGACCCTAAGTCTATGCTATGACATCATCGCCAGTTGTGTGGGAGGATCACTTGAGCTGCATGTGGTTGTGACAGTGCAGGACCTGCAGCTGTACATCCGTGCACCATCAAGCCGTGTTAACATGGCATGATTGGCGAAGTACTTGGGACAAATTTTGTAACTGTCCCTTTTTGACCAGTTATGCAAACAAGCTATTTTCTGCAGTAGGTTTGCCGTAGTACTAGTCCTGCGTAGCCAGACCCATGCTCGCCGTCAGTCCCCGAAAATGGCCGAGCGAGATTGGGTCTGAGCTACGCCGGACTATGTAGTACTGTACATGTAGTATCATATCCTAACAAGACCCTATGATAATGGGGCCTGTAGCATTTGCCCACTACGCATATTGCATCCACATGCTGTACAAAATGAATAGTAGGATTTATTGCATCTAATTCTCCAAACAAGTGACATGAGTCAATTTAAAGTTACAAAGTTATGCCAACTCCTAGCTTCTTCTTGATTGCATGGTCAATGTGTGGTTCTGTGAGAAGTAGCAGAGGAAACAAAGACATTTAGGATGCACAAACTACAACAGTTACGCCTCATGGTGTGCATGTAGTCTCCAACACATATGTATATTGAAAATAAGCACAACTGACGTGCATGGATGATCTACTCATCGACACTTGAATGAGTGTACATACGTACACATGCACCAAAAACCACATGAACACACAAAGTCACACTCTCTCTCTCTCTCACACACACACACACACACACACACACACACACACACACACACACACACACACACACTTGAACACCCCATACCACACACACATATACACACGCGCATACACACAGTGTTTCTGTTCAGGTGAAGCACAGATACTGTTGTTGGAGTATCTATGGTGGAGCAAAGGGAAGCAGGTCGAAAATAACGGATTCCCCGAAGTCTGTTGGTAGCGCTACCATTGATAATACAATCGAACTTGTTTGCTGAAGCTCGACATTCATGCACAAACACTCACAGTCACACACACAATGCCATACACACTAGAATACAATGGCACACACACACACACACACACACACACACACACACACACACACACACACACACACACACACACACACACACACACACACATGCACACACATACACACTGCACACACACACACACACACATGCACACACACACACACACACACACTCACACACACACACACACACACACACACACACACACATGCGTATATGATCAGACTGAGTCCTAAAATGGGTGGCCATATAATATTATGCATGTATATATAATTTGCCAGGATCATTCACATGTCGACATGACATACATGCATTGTTCATGATGTACAGTGGAACCTGTCTATAACAACCACTCAAGGGACCAAGTGATGGTGATCTCTGCAGATCACAGACAGGTGGTCCTTGTATGGAGGTGTTTGAACCATGCAACCTACTGTGGTTTCTGTGGACGGGGGGTCTTTAAGACATCACAGGTTTTATTGTATGCATAATTACAAAACACATAGATAGTAATATATAATATAATATTCTTATATATGCATACAGTGAAGCTTCCTTAGTATGCACCTCAAAGGAGATACAAAATCAGTACTTATATTATCAGAGGTATACTATCAGGGTTGGTTCATGTACGTACATGCAGGGATGGAATGAGGAGTACTTACTATCCAGGAGTATGTATGTATATAAAACTATACTAATCCATGCAGGTACTTACTATCAGAGTTTATGTATGTATGAGTTATATATATATATATATATATATATATATATATATATATATACGCAGGGACAGAATGAGGAGTACTTCTCAGATATGATCATGACATGTGCACTTTGCGGAAGTTGAGGGGAATTTTGTGTTGTTTACAAGGAATCTAATACAATGCTAACACCGAATACAGAGATTATAACATTCAGGAGTATGTACTATAAACCAGGTACTTACTATAAGCAAGTTCCACTGGATGTACGATTAATAATAGTTACCGGCACGCGCGCATGCATGCAATTACATAATATATGTATATATTATTATTATAATTTTCTGCTAATTATATGTGTTGCAATTACAGCATCACTATATATATCATTATCAATTATTGTGCACATAAAAATTAATTGGATATAGTACTGAGCTCGAGTCTCATTCATCATGATTAATATTAGTTTGAATATTCTATAATTAATATGCATTTAATCAATTTAGTATTAATTCATATTATACCATAGACAGTCTAAACAAATAATGAAACAATTTCATTCACATATTTTCTATTGACAAAATGATCATAATAAAAATCACAGACAAAGTTGTACAAGTGATACATAAAATGAATTAGTCCTGTAGATTTGCAAGAAGGACAGACCCTGATTCAATCAGTTCCTTAGCTGCTTTTAGTAACATGACATCATTGGTTGCATCACACCGCATGATGCTGGACACTGTGTGAAGAAGTCGATCGCAGTCTTTTTGCAACTGGAGAGATGTTGATATTTCTTCATCATCCATGTAGTCCCGAGGTCCCGTACGCTGAGGGTAGTTTGACCGGCGAAGAAACTGTTTTAGTTTGTCTCCTTGTGTCTTAATAGAACGAGCTTTTTCAATCAGTTCCACATCTCCATGCTTGCTTGTGTTAGGAAGAGACTTTATGCTGTCGCGAAACACTTTCAACTCCAATTTTAATGTTTCTTCATTTTCAAGATCGTCCACAGAAAATTCCCCGGGGTTACTAGGCCAACTGTAGTATGGACGGCGGGAAGCAGGGGGTTCCTGTATTGACTGATGTTGATAAGTGTCCCCTGCAACCTTACGGGATGTGTACAGATTAGAAGTGTAGGGTTCTGACAAATGGGAATAATGGTCCAGGTACCCAGATGACAAGGGTGGCATCACAACAGTGGGTCCCATGGTTGTTTTTATTCCTCGTAAACTCCCCATACTTGGCACAACAAGTTCATCTCTCCGGCGATGGGGCAGTGTTGATGACAAAGACGAAGAAGTCACCATCATTGATGGTAAATGTGAGCTGGATGATTCTGGATACCGTATCTCATCAGAATGATGACGTCGTGTTGGTTCAGAAGATGGAGTGTTGACAGACATTGTTTGCATCCTCTCCTTCAATGCTGATACCTCTGCCTCCAGCTCCACATTTCTCTGCTTTAAAAGACTCTGTGATGCAATTTGCTGGCTCTGGAGCATCTGGTTACGTTCAGTTAAATCAGACAAACTGACTTTCATGCCCTTCATTTTAGATAAGGCATCAGATAAATCATTACATATGTCCAGTCTTTGTTTGTCTGAAATATCACATTTTCTGGAGAGTTCATTCACTTTGGACAGCAACTGATTCTTGTCTGATTTAAGATTTGCGATTTCATTGTCCTTTTCTTGCAAAGTAGCGAGAGTGGACTGCAAACGACTGCAGTCAAATTTAAGCCGTGTACATTCTTTTTTTAGAGTGAGATTCTTCTCAGTTAGCTCTTGCAGTTGTGCATTCAATTCTGAATCAGCAATGTGCTCCTTTGACACATTGACTTCCCTCTCTACTTCGACTGGCTGCTCCAGTTGCTTTTCTTGCACTGTTGAGTATAATTGCATTACGTGTACCGTTTCACACTTAGTGTATGTCTCACTACTACACAATTTATCCAAGTCATGCCAGACATCCTTTGCTGTTGGCCTTTTCTTCTTCTCCTCCAAACATTGGGAAATAATCTTTTCCAGTGGAATATTTTCCTCTGTAGATGCAAGATCTCTGAAATCTCTCACCCTTCGATCACGCTCTGGGATGATTTGGAGAGAGCCTGCTGTCATTGTAAATGGTTCCAGAGCGAGGGACTCTCGACCGATGGTCATCTCTAGGATGATTACACCCAGAGAGAACACGTCTATCGTCTCGTTGTAGTCCGATTCAGCAAATCTAACTTCTACTGGCATGTACGAATCCGTGCCTGGGTGGCGGGTATTCTGCTTCTGTTTTTCGCGGGAAAGAATCTTAGCCACGCCAAGATCAGCAATTTTAGCCTCACCACTGCTGCTAAGAAGAACATTCTTACTGGCGAGGTCTCGATGCATGATAGGGTCGGCTCTTTCGTGTAGATATCGAAGTCCAGAAGCAATTTGCTTCGCAACGTCAACATTTTGTCTAAAGGTCAGTTTCGGCCCTTCAGTTATTCTCTCCTGAAGGCTCATAACTAGAAGTTCGCAGACGATGTGGCAACCGCAAAAGTCCCGCTCTTTTTTAGACCGAGGCTGCGGGCAATACACTCCAAAGAACTCAACAATATTTGGATGTTTTAGGGTTTTTAACAGGCTCCATTCTTGAGAAAAACCACGAAGGATTCCTCTAATACCTTCTTGTTGGGTATCGTAGTCGAAAAAGATCTGGTGCAGGCGCTTCACGGCTACGCGCGCCCCATAGTACACTCCTGTGTACACAACGCCATAAGATCCTCTACCAAGGACCGAATCTTCCAGTACCTTCACTTCATCTATCAGTACGTCTTCGGAGATGTTAATAGCCATGGTAAATCGTAGTGCTCTTCATAAAAGTGGGAATGAAGGAGCTAGGTCTGACATTCTCCTGAAACTAGTGAGGGATGCACGGATATTCCCCTTGGGTTTGATTGCATCAATGAAAAATGGCCGATAATACGAGCGAACACTGTACATGGTTTTTGCTTTAGCTGCTCAGATTCACACGTTATTCTTCGAAGCAGGTTATTTTTGGTACCCTGCTGACGTGACAAATTCCTGCGACCAACACCCTCAACTTTTGCTTTGTCATGCTCAAAGGTCGCGCATAGCCTTACGTAAAGACAAACTCTCTGGTTGACATAATTATATCGGTATTAATGCTACACACTTCCCAACAGTTGAAAATTTCTCGAACACCGATATTTTCAAGACTATTGCTCCATACAAAACACTTCGGAATACTCTGACTCGTCCTATTTGTACACTTCGAAATGTTGCTCCCTTGACAGCAATCAGTACACAAATCCCCCAAAATATTTCCATAGCACACAACTGTGAATTTCTACGTTACCT
Source organism: Halisarca cf. caerulea (assembly GCA_963170055.1). Taxonomy (NCBI): domain Eukaryota; kingdom Metazoa; phylum Porifera; class Demospongiae; order Chondrillida; family Halisarcidae; genus Halisarca; species Halisarca cf. caerulea. The sequence continues at coordinate 1,765 of CAUJGJ010000276.1, read as the reverse complement.
AGGCGGAGTTTTTTTAAATGTGGTATAACCGCCTGCTTTGCAGCATGAAGGTCTATGTTTGCAGCAACTATCAGCCCTCGCTTCTGGCACCAATACTCGCACCAATACAACCTTCTACAACGTACAATCTAGCTATCACGTGAACATCACGTGATACCAACTTCGTACCTAATCTTGTCTATTATATTTTAGTGAAGATGGCGGAGGGTCCTCCTTTGGATAGCTACTCCCCAGATACCCTCGAAAGGATCGTAGATGGAGTCCTGCAACTTGAGAACTCACAAAGAAGTCTGATGGAGTTGGAAGATGACATATTTGGCTTTTGTGTGAAAGCATTTCTACCGACAGAGGAAGGGGAAGTAAGATTGGACGTAGGTGAGTGGGACATCCTCTCCCGCCGTCGTTATGAATGTATCTTAGTCATGTTCCTGTTTATCGCTGATGCGAAGGTTTATATTGTTGGTAGGTTAATAGGTTTAATGCCATTTCCGAGGACGAATGTTGAATTCGGAGAAAATACCCTTCAGTACGGTGCAATCCCTTAGTGGTATTTCTCAGGTATTCCCTCGCGTGTGGGGCTCATTTCCTACTAGCCATAGGGAGAGCCCGCCGGGGTGGCCAGTGATGCTCGGCTCTTTGTGTGGTAATGGACGCGAAAGCGTAGCATGCAAAGTGGCCTGGATGTGTCACAGTAAAACCTGTCTATAACGACCACTCAAGGGACCAAGTAATCATGGTCTCTATAGACAGGTGGTCCTTATGTAAAGGTGCAATAATATTGTTTTAGTAGTTCCCGGATCAGTGATCAGTGGTGTCCACAGACAGGTGGTATACCTCCATACCAGGCGGTCTTAGGCAGCAATCACTATACCTTGTGTGTGCGTACATGTGTGGTACAGAGTCTGAGGCTCCACATTCTATGTAACCTATGTACGTCTTATGTTCATCTTCATGCGGGCCTATCTACTGACTGTGTGGAGATTAGTGTATCCTTCATTTTATCTTAGATTTGATGAATATGTGTCGTTCACTGTGTCTGAGAGTGTGTGTGTTGTGTGTATCAGATGTTATTTCTGCTTTACACACTTGAGTTGGCGTGTATAGTCAGTGTCAGTCTGAGTGTGCGATTTTCAATATTGAAGTCAACCTTGTGTGAAGTCAACCTTGTGTGACATGTGTAGTTTCTGTTCACAAACTCGAAACTGCCCACAAAGAACAGATTTTCATGCGACCGATGTCTTGTATGGTGAAGGCAGAGGGCAGGAATGTCTGTTGCATCATGTGGTACTGTTTGCTGAATGTAGTGCATCTACGTGAATACACAAGCCTTGGTTGGTATACACTCACATGTGTGTGTGCACACACGCATATAAACAGACTCGCACACACACATGCACACACATACACACATACACACACACACACACACACACACACACACACACACAAGGGCAGAGAGTTTGTGTACAGTTGAGAGAAATATGTACGTAAATATGCAACGACATATTTACGTACATACGTACGTAGCTATGCACATATTTGTGCTCCTTAAATCCATGTGAGAGACAAAGAGTGTATGTATGTATGTATGTACCTCACTGTATGGATGAGAGCATGGTATGTGATGGTCATGTGACTGGTCATGTGACTTGCCATGTGACTTTCCATGTGACTGAATATGTATCTGGTAGGTCATGTGTGTATAGAGTTATAAGGTACATATGTTATATCCTGTCTAGGTGTGCTGCAGCAGAGAAATACAGTG
>CAUJGJ010000275.1:2500-7500 GCA_963170055.1 Halisarca cf. caerulea | reverse complement strand
ATCATGATCACCACCATGTCCCATCATGATCATTGCTATGCCCATCCAGCTGAACTACACTAGTCTCAGAGGTTGTATTGACTGGGGTCACAACACAGTCTTTTCTCCTGCAGCTGAGGTTATCTGTACTTGGAGTGGCCAGTTACCACCAAAGAGACACAAGAATCCAACGTACAGCCCTCGTATCTTCCTAGGAGGAGTTCCCTGGGACATCACTGAAGCAAGTCTTGTTGCTGCTTTCAGGCCCTTTGGTAACCTTTCTGTGGACTGGCCAGGCAAGGAGGGCAAACACAATAGACATCCACCCAAAGGTGTGTATGTGTGTGTGTGTGTGTGTGTGTGTGTGTGTGTGTGTGTGTGTGTGTGTGTGTGTGTGTGTACGTGTGTGTGTGTGTGTGTGTGTGTGTGTGTGTGTGTGTGTGTGTGTGTACGTGTGTGTGTATGTGTGTGTACGTGTGTGTGTGTGTGTGTGTGTGTGTTGTGTATGCACTTGTGATCCGTTTTCTCTGCTCCACTACAGGCTATGTTTATGTGACGTTTGAGAATGAGAAGTCAGTTCGTTCCTTGTTGACCATGTGCCGATTTGACCCCAGTGAAGGTGGACAGTGGTACCATCATGTATCTAGCAAGAGAATGAGAGATAAGGAGGTAATCCTCACTCTCACTCAACACCTTCAGCTTCACATCTCACACTTCCACACACACACATACACACACACACACACATGTACACACGCACACACACACACACACACACACACACACACACACACACACACACACACACACACACACACACACACACACACACACACACACACACTGGTGATACGTGACTCAGCCATATATATCTGGAAGCATGCAATGTAGGGCATTCTGTGCATGTGTGAGTCCACAGCCTACAGTATCCCATGGTGTAGCGTGAATAGTTGCTACTTGTTTTAGTATCCTATGATGTTGAGTGAATAGTCATCATTGTTTACCCACACACTCATGGGCATACACACACCTTACAGCCAGTAGGCCTGGCCTGCCTGCCTGGTGTGTGACTCTCTGTGGAGTCAATAGTGTCCGCTACCTTATAAGACCTCTCAATATGTGTTGCTTGTCTACCGTCCATTGTGCGATTCTGTATGATGTGCTGATGGCTATTGTGAGTGTGAGAGTGTGTGCATATGATGTGTGTGTGATGTGTCTTCAATGTTGAAAGTGAGAACTACAATGAATCCATACAATGAGTGAATTGTGTGTGCAATTAACACTCATTGTGGATCAATTCACCCGAAAGTGTGCCTATTATGTTTTGAAAGGTACATTGACAGAGGTGACGTAATGCCGACCCACACTCATGGTGTACTGTACGAGCTGGCGCCCACACACATGCACACACACGTACATACACACGTACACACACACACACACACACACACACACACACGCACGCACGCACGTACACACACACACACACACACGCACGCACGTACACACACACACATATGCATGCACACCGGCTCACACGTCTTCCCCTACTCTCCTTACAGGTGCAGGTTATCCCATGGGCCCTTTCTGACAGCAACTCCATCCGATGCCCTTCTCCTCGTCTTGATCCAACAAGGACAGTTTTTGTGGGTGGTCTTCACGGCTTGATCAATGCTGGTGAGAAACCACTGCACTGGTTATGTGCCTTAACATGTGTGTATGCACGCACACACACACACACACACACACACACACACACACACACACACACACACACACACACACACACACACACATACACACACACACACACACACACACTCACACACACACACACACACACACACACACACACACACACACACACACTCACACACACACACACACACACACACACACACACACACACACACACTAAAACACACACACACACACTCACACTCACTCACACACACACACACACACACACACACTAAAACACACACACACACACTAAAACACACACACACACACTCTCTGAATCTCCCCTAACTGCAGATGCTCTTGCAAGTATTATGAATGATCTTTTTGGAGGTGTGGTCTATGCTGGCATAGACACCGACAGATACAAGTATCCCATAGGTAAGTGTGGGAGGGTGAACCTGGCGCTGGTGGGAGGGTGGGGCTGGTGCTGGTGGGAGGGTGAACCTGGGCTGGTAAGAGGATGAACCTGGTGCCGGTGATAGGATGAACCTGGTACTGGTGAGAGGATAAACCTGGTGCTGGTGGGAGGGTGAGCAAGACGGTAAAATTAATATTGAAAGCAAATTTATTATTAAATACTTACTGAATGCAAGTTTACAACCAGCCATTTGCCATCAATTATAATTGGTCTCCAAAGGCTAAATCAAAATAGCGATCTAACAGCAACATCAGTATTATGATATGTTTGGTGAGAAATTGCTATATTGACAGATTTCAAATGGGATATTTTCCATAAGACTGCCAAATTGAAACACTTGCCAGAAATCCCACCTGCTCAAGGTTTAGTGATTGTGTGGCATTATCCTTGCTAAGAGGCCATCCTCCGTTGTTGTCCATGTGCTAGCCCGGCCCTTCCATGTGCTAGTCCGGCCCTTCCATGTGCTAGCCCGGCCCTTCCATGTGCTAGCCCGGCCCTTCCATGTGCTAGCCCGGCCCTTCCATGTGCTAGCCCGGCCCTTCCATGTGCTAGCCCGGCCCTTCCATGTGCTAGCCCGGCCCTTCCATGTGCTAGCCTGGCCCTTCCATGTGCTAGCCCGGCCCTTCCATGTGCTAGCCCGGCCCTTCCATGTGCTAGCCCGGCCCTTCTATGTGCTAGCTCAGCAGTTCCATGTGCTAGCCCAGCCCTTCCATATGCTAGCCCAGCCCTTCCCTGTGTCTGTGTGTGTCGGCCATTGAGTGCATGTTTCCCATTGTTTTTAGTCTCCAAATTGGCATGTGGTGTTTTCTATATTAGTGCATTTGCATATGTACACACACACACGGTACACACACAGTACACACACACATGGTGCACACACACACACACTGTTGCATGTGTGTGTGTGTGTGTAGGTGCATGTGCACGCTGCACACACAACATGGCAAACACTCACAATGTGTTGGCCTCTGAATGTAGCATGTAGTGGTACACACATGTACTGTACTGCATGTGTGAGTGCACACACACACACACACACACACACACACACACACACACACACACACACACACACACACACACACACACACACACACCCTTGCTCCTTTCATGGCTTCAGGTTCTGGAAGAGTGACCTTTGGAAGTGGAAAGAGTTTCCTGAAAGCTGTTCAAGCTGGTTTCATGGAAATTAAGACATCAAAATTCACCAAAAAGGTGGGGCGTAGTCTTAGTGTGTCCAGTGGTAGTGTGTCCAGTGGTAGTGTGTCCAGTGGTGGTGTGTCCAGTGGTGGTGTTATACAATAGTGTGTCCATTTCACAATCCAGCGGAACTGGTACTAGTGCTGGTGATGGTGCTAGTGCTGGTGATGGTGCTGGTGATGGTGCTGGTGCTGGTGTTGTGAATTGTGCTAAAATGTTTTGACTGAAGATAGTTGAACCCTTGACATCACTGATCCCATGGTTACTGTAACCTAGCAACAGAAGCCACTCATTCTCCTTGAACTATAGATTACAGGATTGGTTTTGTACTGATTTGGTCAGTGACAGCTGAATCTCCACTGTCCTGATGGTGTGATCTCCTCTTTTCATCCCCTGTATTGCGCTGTGTGTGTGTATCTTGTGTGTATCCCAACTCTTTGAGGGAACTCTTACAAGTGTGTGGAGTATACAAAACAGAATTCCAGTCCTCGTCTTGTGTGGCTACTTGTGATAGAGGCCTCTTATTGGGAGCTTGGGTAACCTGCACTGTACTGAGTGGACCTCTATAGTCTACCCACATGTTGAGTTCTCCCCATCATTGTTGACTGTACTGATTGGACCTCTATAGTCTACCCACATGTTGAGATCTCCCCATCATTGTAGACTGTACTGAGTGGACCTCTGTAATCTACCCACATGTTAAGATCTGTCTGTGTGTGTGGGGAGGAGAGGGTGGGTGAGAGGAACATCAGTGTTTATAAATGTGCTTGCCAAACAGTTTCAATCTGTTTTATATCTACGTACGTATGTTATTTTTGCTGTTTGTTTTATTAAATTGTTGCTTATGTCTGTCTGTGCACTCCAGGTCCAGATCGACCCTTACTTGGAGGATTCTCTCTGCACCATCTGTCAACGTGTGGTCGGACCGTTCTTCTGTCGTGACTTCAACTGCTTCAAATATTTCTGCCGAAGTTGTTGGCAGTGGCAGCATTCCAATGATGGGTACCAGCACCACCGCCCACTCACTCGTGGTTCGAAGGGCGGGCGAAGTTTCTGATTCCCATTTTGATCTGATGATTTTGATATGCGTCTCTTTGCAATCTACATATCTTGTGCTCTTTCGTCATTTCCTTAATTTTTAAAATTTTCTTAAAATGTGTGACTCCAGATACTCTTAATGTTGGTCTTTTTACGACATAGAAATCTTCTGCACTGTTCAATGTAATCAAACACATCTTTTACTCTTTCTTAATATGGTGTAATTTATACATGTTGCTCCTTGGTAGCCATTTTACCATCACCATGGCTACGGGGCTGTGTGTGTGTGTGTGTGTGTGCGTGTGTAGAATTTTCTTACACTTATCAGTATGTGCAGGTGGTAATTTTATCCATCTAATCTTTAGTCTCTGGAATTATTATATATATTATCTTTTCACCATACCGTTTCCTGTACTGATTTCCGGTTTTTTTGTTAATTTTTTGATGTGTGTGTGCTCGTGTGTTTTTATCCACTATTCTGCTAGTGAAATGAATGGTTTCAATATTTTTGCTAATCTCCTGTGACAGCAGCATGAACTTATCATTTTTTTGAACTTGTAAAAGCTGAATTTGTTGTTTTTTTTCTTTATCTTTTAACTTCTAACAATGATTGACTTGGCTG
>CAUJGJ010000274.1:10000-11000 GCA_963170055.1 Halisarca cf. caerulea | reverse complement strand
TTTAAACAAAATCGCATATATAAAAATCACACCATGTTTTATGTCAGATACACGTACCACACAATACTGCATGTCAAGAAAACCGCAAAATTAATAATCGCATAGTGTTTGTGGTGATCCAATCGCACAACTTACCGATCTTACGGCACTTACTATTATAGTGTCCTCTACTGGAAACAAATTATACCAAAAATATCTATGAATGTTGGTACTATTCGGATGTGTGCACTCTACGACGGAGAGTATCCAGGAGACGAGAGATTGATGTACACCAATGACATACGTATCCCTTGGAGATTGTACTACACACATGCATGTCAACGTGTGTATGTATATGTAAGTACATACGTATGTACATGTTGGGGACACCCCAGGCCTCCATATCAAAATTTACCTTCAGTTGCTCTCCGAAAGCTCCCAAATCCTCCAGAAACATTCCAATGGGTCGAGAGTCAATACCAATGATCAGCTGATTGTACAGGTCTTCAGAACAGCTGGTAAACTCTCTTAGCTGGTCCTTGAAGACCCTCCACTGTTCACATCTGGTGCTTAACTCCTCTTCCCAATTCTGTGACTGTCTCATCAGCTCATCTTCTTCTTGGAATGTAGATTCTGATTCAGAACTCAGAAAACTGGGAACCTGAAGCAACAAATCATACAGGATTGACATTCAATGTTCATAAACACATTTGCATGTACGTATGTAAATTACAATGTTTCTTTATTAGCTACGTATGTATGCATAACAAACAGAATCAAGCAACATCCACCCACCCCCACCCACACCCACACCCTTGAAGCAATAAGTCACACCCACAGACCCACACAACCTTGATCCTTGAAGCAATAAACCACATAAACACACACACACACACACACACACACACACACACACACACACACACACACACACACACACACATGTCTATCAAAACTACAGACATACGTGCATACATACGTATCTCGTGCAGGAGTCATTTACTGTAATACTCAAGCTCCC
>CAUJGJ010000274.1:5000-7500 GCA_963170055.1 Halisarca cf. caerulea | reverse complement strand
CCAACAATAACTTGCTGACTCAACCTTTAAGCTGATCTGCAAAGCAAACTTCAGTTAACGGTTAAGACAAAGATGAACACAGACGATAACCAGCTGTTCCCTATGTACACGTTTCTATGAACACTTACGCTACCACATTTTAGACAAACAGTAGCTACCTACAGCTCGGTCTAGTGCACAGTAGGGAAATTTTCAAATACAACATACAATTTAGCTTGCTACGAACTCCGGTACGTACTTGATAGGAAGGGTATTCGAACTAACCTCGCTCCGTTACTATACGTGATGAACTGGTGTCTCTTTGGAACCGACACTCCTCTGTGCTAATGGTGAATGAATAGGTAAGCTTGTATTTAATTTCACCACGGCAAATCTCCTTTGATTAAAACCGCCATTTATCTGCTCAGACGTCACCACTACAATCGCCTAGTAGTGCTAAGTAATCGCCCAAAGGCTATAACTTTACGTAGCTGTCCATGCACTAACTTAGTCTGACGTTGCCAGACTCATTTCCTCCATTTGCAGGAGGAATTCGGTCTGGCCTGGTCAGACCATAGATACTACATACTAGCGTTCTAATATATAATGGTCAGACTAAGACAAACTATGGCATGGAATATATGAGTCAGAGTACTGGAAACTCAAATTTGGAGCATCGGCTGGGTAATTCAGGACAGGCCATTAGTTCTGCTGTGGTTAAGCTGTCTACCCATACTAAGCCTAGAAACTGCTGAACTTATAATTCATGGAGACAACAATGACAAATGATGAGTGTCAGCTTGCACTGCTGGCTGGAGCTTAACACTCAATGCTTTATTTTGACCCACTGTTCCGAATTACCCTGCTTTACCCCTAGTGCAAATATATTATTCGAAACTAACAAATTATTACTAGAGCATTGATTTCTTATGGAGTGTGAGATTAATTTCATATGTGACTCTGTGTGTGTGTGTGTGTGTGTGTGTGTGTGTGTGTGTGTGTGTGTGTGTGTGTGTGTGTGTGTACTGAAAGATACATACTACACATACATTCACTTATTGCTACTTACAGCGGATGACAAATTTAGCATATTAGCCTGACAGTTCAAAATACAGTATAGGCAGGTGTCTTAGCAATACTTTGCTGTTCATCTTCAGAACATTCTTTTAGCAGTGCTATGATCATCCGCTTCATTTCACTATATATTTGATAGTTCAAGTTTTTGTTTGGCAGCCGGTTCAGAATCTTTATAGTTAATAATACTAATAATAATAATAATGTCTTATTTTGACTGGGTGGCCATTAGCCTGAGGCTACTACTAAGGCCCCCTGTATCCCACACACTCGCTCACGGCACACACAATCAAATTAAATCAAATTCAATAGTTAGTTTGGTGGCTGCAGTAGGTCATCTTCTCAGCTGTCCCAGGTTGGTGGCAGGGGGGGTGCAGGGAAAAAAACTCCAAATGGCACACAGGTGGAGTGGTGCCTTCTGTCCAATGCTTGACTGACTTCAGTGCTAACCTACTGAGCCACCAGCACCCCCAGTTGTCTAAGTCTACTGCAAGTTGAGTGAAATAGTTATATCCACCTTAAGGCTAGGGTTGGGAGGACAAAGTACAAGTTAAAGACCTGCTGGTCTGGGCCAATAAAACTAGTCAAAGTATAGTTACAATTAATTCTTGACACCCGCATAGGCAGGTAGAGTTAGTCTGCAGAAAACTTGTAACCTGTTGCAAATACGTTTAGTACAAGAATATGAATATAACCAGAGTACATAACCTTGTAATTAGCAGCTTGAGCGCCGCCAGCAGTTTGATTCGCCCCGAATGGCATTGAAATTTATTTCTCTGTGTTAAAACTTATCTTCGTATTCCTCCGTTTTACGAACTTCAAGGGGAATTTCCGGTATCACGTGAGTTATAAAATGGCGTCCTCTGAGCCACTTGGTAGCAACAGTCCCCAGTGTAGTGTAAGCCGCGGTTTATTCCATTCAAGGTGTGCTGATAATGTTCAATTTGAAAATGAAAAGCAAGTAGTGTACCTAAAGGGTGGTTTTGGCGACTACGTATTTTCAGCAAACCCGATTCCTGTAGGCGAAATGTTTCAAGTGAAAATTCTGGAAAAACGCACTGGATGGTTGCCCCTCGTGAGTGAGTTTAAGGATAGATGCACCCAAATGGCTTTACAGACTTATAGTAAAGCACCCTAATAGTATCTTAGCGTAGACCTTGCTTAGTGAGTGCATACATTCCTGGATAGTAGGTACTCCTTGTTTTGTCCCTGTATATACCCACAGACACTATGTACTACGTACGTATGTAGTATACAGTGTCTATGGTATACCTCACGTACATAAACCAACACTCACAGTAGGCACCACTGATAATATGTACTGATTCTGTGTACCCTTTGGTGTGCATACTAAGCATTGCCAAGTTTCATTGTACTACTAATGGACTACGTTTATAGGGGATTTGCGGCAGCCTCAGTCCAGTGAATATTACTTTAAAGTTTGTTG
>CAUJGJ010000272.1:17500-33000 GCA_963170055.1 Halisarca cf. caerulea | reverse complement strand
GGTCCAACTTGGGGTGAGCCACCATACATCAGTGAGGGACAGCTGCCTCCACCATCCCTGATAGCTCCCTTGTACTATCAGAGATTACCCATCTGTGAGTTTGCAAGCCCCATGAGATGGGTAGAGCTAAGCTGCAGCTGAAAAGTGGTGGCGTGTCAACCTGGCCCCATTCCTCATGCACCTTCCTCCAAGCAATGGCCTCCAGCATCTCCCTCACTTCCACAGTTGATAACTCCTTGAGAACTTCCATGTTATCCGCCTTCCACCCAAACTGCCCCCAACATGTGCTCATCTTACCAATCCAAGTACCTCTACCAAACCTCACTGCTTCCACTGCTATCTTCCTTAACAACCATCCATCATATGCCCCACTGGTCAGGACCTTATATTATATATATATATATATCAATATTATTAAAGTGCACCATGCCCATTGGCACTAGGGCGTAGTTTGGCCCCATGCAGCACTTACACAAAGCAAAATATATACACCAATAAAAACATGAAATAGGGTTAGCTGAACCTTGCATGCCACATACTCAAAATACTAGACAATAGTTCATAGTTTATACATGCAGCCGACAGTATGGATGCCGTAGGATCCTGTGCACTGTATTTGTCCCTATTCCGCTGCATCCAGGCCTCCAACTGACTTCGGTGGGATTTCCATGCTACACATCTCATCATCCAATGTTCCACATCTTCCACCTCTCCACTGCCACATTCCTTGCACACCCTCTCCTCTCTGGCCACACCTCTCCATCTTCCTGTCTCGATCTGTAAACCTGCTGTGCCTCCTCTCAGCTTCATCATCACTCTCCTATCTGCCCTTCTCATCACTCTTGCACACTTCGACCACTCTCCCAACTCCATAATCCTCCTCAGCATCTCCAACTTAGGCTTCATCTCCAACTCCTGGCCCCATTCCTCATGCACCTTCCTCCAAGCAATGGCCTCCAGCATCTCCCTCACTTCCACAGTTGATAACTCCTTGAGAACTTCCATATTATCCGCCTTCCACCCAAACTGCCCCCAACATGTGCTCATCTTACCAATCCAAGTACCTCTACCAAACCTCACTGCTTCCACTGCTATCTTCCTTAACAACCGTCCATCATATGCCCCACTGGTCAGGACCTTACTCCAGAACATCACGCATCGCATCCTTGCCAGCCACCTGACCGGTAGGTCCCCCATCTCTGCTAGAAGTGAAACTTTCGGGTGAAGAGTTCCAACCCCAAAGAATAACCTCAGTGCCCTCATCTGAACCTGTTCTATCTTCTCCAGATCCCAATTGCACCCCCAAACCTCTGCACCATACAGCATCGTTGACTCCACCAGTGATGACATAAGCTTCCTAAACACCCTCACTCCTACTTCACCCAACTCTGTCCTGCACCGATGAAACCACGCACCCAAGGCCCTCTTGCCCACCCAAGCTCTCTCCTCCACCATGCTCTTCAACTCCAAATGCTCATCAACTACACACCCCAAGTATCCATACTGGTCCACCATGGGAATTTCCTCATTGTCAATTACATACTGCACATCTGTCCTAGCCACTCTCTTCTGCCTCATATGCATGATCCCAGACTTGCTCACATTTATCTTCACCCCCCAGTCTCTGCACCACTCTACCAGCACATCCAAACTCTTTTTGATTCCTGATTTATCCGGAGCAAGCAAAGCTGTGTCGTCAGCAAAATGCAAGCCTGGTATGATCTCTCCAGCACACTCAATCCCACAATTGGTGCTCTTCAGCTGATCCACCAAGCTATTTATGTACAAAGAAAATAACACTATATATATATATATATATATATATATATATATATATATATATATATATATATATATATATATATATATATATATATATACGTGAGAAAAAAGATGGCGACAGGCAAGCGTCGGCAAGCTGCGAGAGGTTGTGATAGCACCCGAAAGGGTAGAAAATGTCTGGGGAAACCCAGTGGGGATGAGAAAGAAAACAAAATCTTGTGCATTTGTGGCGAAGACAAGGAATTCGGTGAAATGGCGAGCTGTGAGATTTGCGCGGGATGGTTTCACTTTCGGTGCTTGGGATACAAGGAGGACGTCTGGAGAGTCGAAGCTTTGTCTGCTGTTTCTGCATGGCCTCGAAGACTGTGTCGCTGATGAGAGAAATAGAGCAGTTGAGTAAAGAAGTGCAAGAGTTGCGGGGGGAACTAGCTAAGAGAGAAGAAAGCGATCTGGACGGAAAGAACGCGCAGCAGGAAGATGAAGTAAACCACCCAGGTGATGGAACGGTTCATCAGAGTGAGGCTTCCTTCAGCGAAGTGGTGAAGAGAAAGAAGAAACCAGGTATGGCAAGCACGCCAACAAGCCAAGCACGTCAGCCAAGGGACAAGACTCGTTCGTCGAATCCAGAAAGGAGGGAGAAGTGCAAAGGTGAAGAACAGTCCGTAGAGGGGAAGGGGAGACAGCAGAACCAACCTAGGGAACGCAGTCATCATTCGAAGTCTGAGAAGAAATTTGTAGGCAGGAGGAAGCTCTGGGGAACCAAACGAGTAACAACAGAAGAAGAGGTAAAGGCCTTCTTGGTGGGTAGGGTCCCTGAGGCTGAGCCTCTGGAAGTGGATCGTGTGTTCAAAAGTGAGGAGGGGCGGTACAGGTGGTGGTTTTGGCTTGTGGGTGATGAGAGTGTGCTCCGGTTGCTGGACGAGGCAAACTTTGGTGAGTATTGGAAGGTTGAGAGGTTTTCACCTTTTTTAGAATCAGCAGTGGTGCGAGTGTTGAGTCGCTAGGAGCAGGGCAGGGGGTTGTACGGGGCCGAGGCTCTGATGGAGTGGGAGAGGGACATTCAGCAAGTGGGGGTGTTGATGCAGTTATGGGAGATGTCAACAATATTTCGATGATGTGTTGGAATGTTGCTGGCTAGTCGAAGGGGCGTGTGTTAGGTGCTATGAGATCTATGGTCAAGTATGACTTCGGGACCAAAGTGATAAGAGCTTACAATCCTGATATTGCTTGTAAGGTGGAGACTTGGCTTAGAGACGGAGAGGAAGTGGAATTTGAAGGCTATCACTGGGTTGGTCATAACAGAGGTCGATTGAACAAAAATGCTGTGAGGGGTTCAGGTGGTGTGGGCTTACTGATCAAACACACGATGTGCCAGTCCTGGTCAGTAGAGGTGGTTAATGTGGAGATTGAGGATGTCATGTGGGTGAAGTTTGAGAACCATGAAGTAAACGAGGTGTTTTTTATTGCAGTGTGCTACATTCCACCGGCTGGCTCCAGCCGAGATGTAGATACAGAGGAACGGTTTCTCATGTTGAGCGAGCAGATCCAGAAGTTTGGTTTGGAAGGCAGAGTGATAGTGTGTGGAGATTTCAATGCAAGATGTGGTGATCTGGAGGATCTCAGTGAAGAGATGGTGCATTTGAAGGGCAGCAGAAAAAGTGTGGATTCCATGAAGAACAGTCAGGGTGAGCTGCTGATTGAATGTATGCAGAATTCAGGCATGTGTTTTGTGAATGGGCGGAAAGGTGCTGATGAGTTCACGTGTATTTCAAGTAAAGGGTGTTCAGTGGTCGATTATTGTTTGGTCCCAACTGAGGAATTGGATGGCATAGATGATTTTATGGTGGAAACCATGTCAAGGTGCGAGGCAAGGTTGTGTAAGGGTGAAGAGGGCTACCGCATACCTGACCATTCAGTCTTGTCTTGGAAGTTGTTGATGGCAGGTGCTGGTGTGGAAGATGTAGCTGGTGGCAAGGGTGAGCTGTCCTCTGGAGTTACCAAGCAAAGATATGTGGTTCCGGAAGATTACATGGTTGAAGAATCTTCTCTCATCGAAAGGATCATTGGGGCCGGATCTGATCGAAGCTGGTGGGAGGTGACCAGGCGAAACTTGACCAGGTGTATGATGAACTCTGTGAAGGTTTAAAAAGAAACTTGAAGGTGGTGAAAGGTGGGAAGAAGTCCATGAACCAACCATGGTTCTCGACAGCCCTGGCCAAACTGCGTAAGAGTATGCACAGAACTGAGTCTGACTGGTTGAAGAATAAGGGGAACAGTGATCAAGGGAAAAGTAGAAACAATTATTTGAGAGCCAGAAATGTGTATGCGAAGGCAGTGAAGAAGGCAAAGAGGGACTTTCAGGCACAAAAGCGGAGGGAGTTGGAGTCGGAGTTAAGTTGTCCAAAGAAGTTTTGGAGGTCCATAAGAAGGCTCAATGTGCGTAACACAAAGAAGAATGGGAACCTACTAGAAGTACGAGATGAAGAGGGGAAGCTGAGAACAGATGCAGAGGCTGTGGAGGTCTGGGTTAATCATTTCAGCAAGTTGCTAGGAACACATAAGGAGAAGGATGACAATACCACTTCTCAATGCAATCGCGGGGGTGGGCAATCAGAGTATGAAGACCGCTTATGTCAACCCATAACTATGGAAGAAGTACAGTGGGCGTTACGCAGAGTGAGGAAGGATGCAGCTCCAGGGCAAGATGAGGTAGGGGCAGAAATGATGATGGCAGATTGTCTGGCTGACGTGTGGCTGAACCTCTTTCAGATATGCTGGGAATTTAGTATTGTTCCATCAGTATGGAAGGAGGGTATAGTGGTTCCGGTACCGAAGAAGCAAGTGAGAGGTGTGTGTGAAGTGGACAATTTCCGTGGGGTATCATTGTCATCTATCATGTGCAAAGTTATGTGTATGATACTGAATGGGAGGTTGTCAGTAGTGGCAGAAGAGGAAGGATTGATAGCAGAGGAACAGGGTGGGTTCCGAAAGATGAGAGGATGTAGAGACCAGGTATTATCATTAGTGCTATTGGGTCAGATGGAGATGTTAAAGAAGTCAAGTGGATTAATGACAGCTTTTATTGACTTTTCCAAAGCGTATGACAGAATAGACAGAGGGAAGCTATGGGAGTGAGCGGAAAGTTCCTGTCTTTTCTTCAATCGCTCTATGCCGGGACATCATGTCGGATCAGAGTTGGTGATAGACAAAGCGAAGTTTTGAATATCAATGTGGGCCTCCACCAGGGCTGTGTCCTCTCTCCAGTGTTATTTTCTTTGTACATAAATAGCTTGGTGGATCAGCTGAAGAGCACCAATTGTGGGATTGAGTGTGCTGGAGAGATCATACCAAGCTTGCTTTTTGCTGACGACACAGCTTTGCTTGCTCCGGATGAATCAGGTATCAAGAAGAGTTTGGATGTGCTGGTAGAGTGGTGCAGAGACTGGGGGGTGAAGATAAATGTGAGCAAGTCTGGGATCATGCATATGAGGCAGAAGAGAGTGGCTAGGACAGATGTGCAGTATCTAATTGACAATGAGGAAATTCCCATGGTGGACCAGTATAGATACTTGGGGTGTGTAGTTGATGAGCATTTGGAGTTGAAGAGCATGGTGGAGGAGAGAGCTTGGGTGGGCAAGAGGGCCTTGGGTGCTTGGTTTCATCCGTGCAGGACAGAGTTGGGTGAAGTAGGAGTGAGGGTGTTTAGGAAGCTTATGTCATCACTGGTGGAGTCAACGATGCTGTATGGTGCAGAGGTTTGGGGGTGTAATTGGGATCTGGAGAAGATAGAACAGGTTCAGATGAGGGCGCTGAGGTTATTCTTTGGGGTCGGAACTCTTCACCCGAAAGTTTCACTTCTAGCAGAGATGGGGGACCTACCGGTCAGGTGGCTGGCAAGGATGCGATGCGTGATGTTCTGGAGTAAGGTCCTGACCAGTGGGGCATATGATGGACGGTTGTTAAGGAAGATAGCAGTGGAAGCAGTGAGGTTTGGTAGAGGTACTTGGATTGGTAAGATGAGCACATGTTGGGGGCAGTTTGGGTGGAAGGCGGATAATATGGAAGTTCTCAAGGAGTTATCAACTGTGGAAGTGAGGGAGATGCTGGAGGCCATTGCTTGGAGGAAGGTGCATGAGGAATGGGGCCAGGAGTTGAAGATGAAGCCTAAGTTGGAGATGCTGAGGAGGATTATGGCGTTGGGAGAGTGGTCGAAGTGTGCAAGAGTGATGAGAAGGGCAGATAGGAGAGTGATGATGAAGCTGAGAGGAGGCACAGCAGGCTTACAGATCGAGACAGGAAGATGGAGAGGTGTGGCCAGAGAGGAGAGGGTGTGCAAGGAATGTGGCAGTGGAGAGGTGGAAGATGTCACAGTGGAACATTGGATGATGAGATGTGTAGCATGGAAATCCCACCGAAGTCAGTTGGAGGCCTGGATGCAGCGGAATAGGGACAAATACAGTGCACAGGATCCTACGGCATCCATACTGTCGGCTGCATGTATAAACTATGAACTATTGTCTAGTATTTTGAGTATGTGGCATGCAAGGTTCAGCTAACCCTATTTCATGTTTTTATTTGACATTGTGTATATATTTTGCTTTGTGTAAGTGTTGCATGGGGCCAAGCTACGCCCTAGTGCCAATGGGCATGGTGCACTTTAATATTATTGATATATATATATATATATATATATATATATATATATATATATATACATGACCTGCTACTTCACAATCACTGCTTTGGTAGGTGATGATATAAATTATGCAGTCTGAAAAAGGTTTAGATGAGAAAGTTGATAACACCCATATCTACTGAATGTATACATATCTGTCAAAATTTTGTTGGCTGAACACAAGACATAAATGCGCATACATATACAGCCAGTCATAGACACGATCCGCATTATTTATGCTTCAATCACTAGCTTCATTCTGGGGTTCACTCAGGCTCGCCCCAATAATGTCAGGGAACCTTGCACTGAAAGATGCCCATACATTCGAACATACAGAACTAGTCACGGTGTCTTTGGAAGATGGACTAATCAATGCACATGTATTTGACAAAGGAAATGAATTTCTAAAGTGGTGAAATAACTTACTACCAAGATGTTGCACAGTCTGATCCTTGCCACTGAGACTATAGTTTTAAAGTTGAAGAAATCAGATGATGTGCATGTCCCACCTTAAGTTTGTTGCAACCTGCCTACCAACTGCAAAACAGCACAGACCACTTGAATTCTAAACTGTACAAATTCCCAAATCCTGAACACTATACACATGTGACGGAATTGCGCAGGAATTTGCACTGTATGCATGTGCACTCATGATCAGTCCAATAAAACTCTGTCTGACCCTATAACCGTTTAGTTTCATGACCTTATATGATCATCACCCTTATACACCTTTACATGATTTAAGGGTGTATAATATAATATATAATATGTATTAAATAGAAACAAGCATGTAAAGTGGTACAAAGTAGTAGGATTGACACGGGACCACAACAAGACTTTATGGAAAAAAATTCCCTTAAAACACTTGCATGGAACAGGAGTAAGTTATTAATGAATCAGGCACAGGGTTAGGTGGACAAATTGAAGGGTGAACATATGGCCGACAGCTAGGCATGTTTAGTTGATATCAATGTTACAGATGGATTACTACATCATTACATACTCCATACATACTATATACTATATGAATAATGTCTTAGAAGCTTGAGCATTCAGTGCATGACATGTACACATATACTGTAACAGTCTACACATAGTGGAATGATTCATTTGCAAGCAATTACATGCTTAATGAATTCAACACATATAGAATTGCATAAACTATCGAAATGGCACTCACTGGCAATTTCAACCAACCTAGTTATTATGAGAAGTGAGTTCAAAGAGCACTATAATATACAATAATTATTTAGACAGCATACCTTGATTTGTTTCTGTGTAACAGCTTCCAATCCAACCCCATTTACAGTCAAATTGATCTATCTCGGCTGTATTATATGCATTGGAGTTAATAATATAGAATTATTAGTATATACACGTCGTGGTGGTGATTGTCCGTACAAATTAATGCATGATGATAGGAGAGGCTGCAGCATGCCCTGATGACTGATAACATGATATAAGTTGGGATAAAGTGCTTAAATAGTAACTTGATCAGTTATGATGATAGAGTGATGATCCATCACTTTAGGCATGATGTGGTCAAGGTTGGGCAGTTTTAAATCGCTAGGTGTTTGCCACTAAAATGAATTGAAAATTCATTCATAATGAATGACTGATCCAGGAATTACTATACATAATAGGGGAGAAGGCAACCTTTAACTGGCTACTTTCACCCTTAAGTTCGGGTGGTATGGAGGCAACCATTATATCAAGTGTAGGGGTTTTATTAAGGGAATAGTCCATTTGAGTGATATTTCTATGCCAACTTTCAGGATTTAGCTAGAATTACCATGACAACTACTGCCATGTCTTGACTGTCTTTTCCTCTAGTTTTATTAATAATACAGTCCAACCTCGATTATCCGAACCCCTGTGGCCAACTCCTGAAATTTTAGGGTTCGGATAAGCAAAAAAGTCCGGATAACAGAAATTCATTAATTTAACGAATATTGACAAAGTCTGAACCCAATTTAACAACAATTAATCAAAAATGCACCTCAAGCACACTACAAGCACATATAGCAAGTTCTAATCACAATACACCATGCACCATTTTTAAAGAGAATCAAGTCTGGAAGAATGCACTGAGTTTTGTCTGCCGCATAGTGTTAATCGTCTTGCTGGCCGACAAGGTATGCAGTTGCCGCAGCACTGAAGTGTTATATGCAGATGCTTCAGGTTGGTATTCTAGCCATGACAAGCATTGTTCAAATTTAAACATGCGAGCTGCTTCACTGTGCGACACTGGGCACTTTGATGGTTCTTCTGAAGTTTCATTCTCTTCTTCGGAGTCAATCTGAGGATCCGATGGAGATTTGGAGACAAATTCACAAATTTCTGAATCTGTGAAAATCTGCACACCAGAATCATTAGCATCATTGTCAAGCCATTCAGAAATCACGTCAGCCTGTATGTTAAATCCCAATTCATGAAATAGACTTCCAAAGGAAGCTATTCCCACGTCACTGCTACTGCAATCCTCTTTAGAGCTGGAAACAAACTCTTCAGAGTGTAGCAACGTGTGCGCAATCCTCATATCAAGAGTATATAATAGTAGTTGCATGTAAAGTGCTTCTTGTAGTCATAATACTATTATTAATATTGTTTCAAAGGTGCTTTATCACATGTACACATATACATAGACTCAAGCACACACACACACACTCACACATTATACACATGTACACAAAAACACATACGTACACTTACTGTCATGTACAGACCTACATGCACACATGTGTATATCACACAATGTACAAATGTATACATGTGTACACACACATGCACGTACACACACACATGCACACACACACACACACACACACACACACACACACACACACACACACACACACACACACACACACACACACACACACACACACACACACACTCACACACACACACACACACATACACACAAACATGCACATACACACACATACACATATACACATGCATTCACATACACACACAAGTATGTACATTCAGACACACGAACACTGATGTTATTCATGTCAGTTATGCACTGACGTACGTGTCAAGTTTCATTTGGGAAGTTTACAATTAGTGGGCTTCAATCCCTACAATAGTATATATACATAGTACTTGCTTTTATTCAAACATTAACTTTAATATATTGTTATAGGCAAACACAAGTTAGTGCACTGCTATGTTAATGAATAGATATCACAGGCCCAACAGGATGCTTTTACAATGTATGGCTAGACTTGTGTTTCATATAAATTCAGTAATAAATATAGCTATAATTGATTTTTTAAAGTCTATAAAAGCAGTGAAATTCACCTTAAAATTGTATCAGTATAGTGGCATTATCGAGGTCTTGGACTAATCTATTGGTTCAACATGCAAGCAGGAGATCTCCTCTTGTTGGTCATTGTAGCATTTTCTCAGCTGACTAAATCTGCAGAATCAAATGAAGCTTTGAAGTACCACAACCAAATCATCCATATAGAATCAATCCGTTACCGTGCTCACTGGCTGGCACCATATGCAAATTTGAATATCTTTGGCATATCCCGCCTCATACCGAATCTTTGCAGTTTCATTGAAGCCCCCGAGAGAGATGTGATTGGATTGTCTTGGGCCAAGTGGATGGTGCGACCTGGTCCAGGTGAAACCATAACTTTGGAGAGTGTTCATTATCCTCATCACTACTTGTATGTCGAAGGCATAGGATATGTTAAAGTCAAGTATTATGCGCATCCAAATGGTGCTGACGAAGCTTTGTGGTACATGGAAAGTAGAGGGGGGCTAGTTCAAATCTTTAGCAATAAGCTTAGGAATAAACATCTGGATGTAATAGTTCAGTCTAACATCAAAACGGCTATTGTCACTATTGGGTTTGATAAATTTTCACTTACAAGAAACTATCAGCCAGCTATAGATGAGGTGAAAACACTGATCTCAGTTTTTGACAATTCAAAGGGTAACACAGAAGTGACTCATACATATAAAAAAGCAGTCGGAATATCCAAAACCACTTCAACCACTGTTTCAATAACAACTGAGCTTGGTGCTGAGATAAAGGGTATATTTACAGCTCGGCTGTCAGCCACATGGAGTCATACCCAAAGTGAGACTTGGTCAGTGATGGTGGAGAGCTCTGTTAGTATTAAGATTCTTCCAGGCTATGTCAAACGCGTATATCAACTGATAGGACATTATGGACCATTCCAAATTGGTTCGACTCAGTTTTATTTTGAGGACTCAAAGGAGAAATAAAGGTACCATATTACATGCACATTCTGCAGACATTACTTTTATATGAAAGTTTATGATACTAGGAAGCATTCCGATTTGAAATTAAAATGCATTTTATCAGATGCGTGCGAATATTATAAAGATCCAACAATACACATTTCTTTCTACTTTCATGCCATGCAATTTTAGTGGTTAGTAATACAAAATCTATGCGAAAAACTGCATGGTACTTGTTCTCTAGTCTAAGATATGTTCAATAGCATTGATGATTACGACATTCATACATAAATGACGTTTTAATTTCCTTCCTTTTATAGGTTGGTGCTGAGCAAAGATAGTCAATAGGAGAGTGAGAAAGTAGACTATGTTAGCTGGCAATCTATTAAGTTCCTTATTATCATATTATGCTATTAGGTATTAATGTAATAGTCCTCAAATGAACAGCAGACAAACTGAGTTTCAAATAGATGATATTTACATATAATAATTGTCAATAATTATTATTCATCATCATCGATCATTATCACTATCATCACTGGTCTGCATGCCAAAATGGCCCCAGACATCCATTTAAAAGTTCCATAAAATATAGGCAACATTAAATCCTGTAATATAAATAGAATATCGAGGTCATGCATGTCCCTGTGAACTCTGACATATATTTTAACTTATTGCATGAGGGCCAGATTTGGGTATCTCTGTTAATTAATCTGCATGGATCAATATTAATATGTAGTATCTGTTGATTGTTAGAGTTGAATTCTGTATGGCAGCTCTATAATCTGTTTCACATAAATTTCATTATGGAAACTTTTCGAGAGGCTAATGCATGAGATAAGTCAACAAATACATTAAGTGAGCATGTGTTCTGATTCATCGCATATTTATCTAAGTTACATTACTTAGTAAACAGTATTGGATGCATGTTTTCACACATTGTCAAGCATATTCTCTATAATATTATAAGCAAAAATTGTAGGATCCCATCAGCAGCCATTTTTACACTGTCAGTATGTGTTTTCACTAAATAATGTAATTTAGCAGATCCGTTTGAACTGTGAAAACTACAAATATAGTGTGAACGTTAACTCCTGCACCTGCTTATTTCACTTATATATATATATATATATATATATATGTGCGTGTGTGTGTGTTATAGTTATATCCCGGTATGAGCATGATATCCAGGTTATCGCCCAAGACCAAGGCGAAGCCGAAGTTGCAGGCGATGACCTGGATATCATGTGATCAACTGAACCGGGATATAACTAACTTCTATCCCATGCAAATTCATTTTCAATTGGTAAACTTAATTGGCAATAATTGATTTCACTATTGATTAATACCTGGCAGTTAATACCCACTATCATACATGCCAATCCCACATATCCCAATGCATATATGTGTTTCTATGTCATATAACCTCAAAACTCAAATTCTCCCCGCATGGGGAACATACCCTCGAGCAGACCCCCCTAGTTATAAATCACTACCATACAACATAGATCACTGCACTGCATGTGTTATACACATCTAGGATAACACATGCATACACATCTGCCCCCTCTCCCTTCAAATGCTATAGTTTAATGTTTGCTGTTGCCCCCATGATCATTATACTGAAAGAAATTAACCTGCTACATAGATACAATACAAAGTACATCAAAAACCTAATCATGCCTTGCATGGGAGGCATGCACGGTAATAATGAAGCTGAGTTTCCCCCCCAATATTTTCATCCAGGATAGAACACTGTATGTACAACAGGCATAGTATTAGTTACTGCAATAAATTTTGCCGGCCACTATTTTGCATTGTAACTCCCCAGAATGTAGTAAATTTAAGTAAGTAATAATAAAATTTCTTGGGGTGATGGCCCTGAACCCCCTTACAAATCCACATTTTGAGGCCAGCACCCCCCTTTATAGATCCTGGATCTGCCCCTGGTATCTAAGACATGTAAACTGCATTTTGGTTTGCAAATACATGTATATACACTGCCTTTCAAAAGTTGGTTGCCACCGGTCATGCAAAGTGGATGGCCATGATCGATGAGGAAAAATAGTTACAGACAGTGACTAGGTTGATTTTGCATGTGTGTTCAGACTACGCACACCTAAGTACACAAGAGTGATAATTACATAAACTGTACTATGTTTTTACCACATCTTACTTAATAACTGAACATAGCCACTCGATCAGACAAACGGGATGAGATCTAATGGCTTGTAGGGTTGACAACCTATTTTAAATTGTTGAAACACTAGTATCTGTTGTCAAAATGAATCTAATTTACTAAAACATGATAAGTTAAAAGTTAAAGTTAAAGTTAAATCTCAATATTTAGACAGGATGCCCCTTCAGCCCTTTGGCTGGTCTTCCAGGGGGTCCTGTGGTCACATACACGGCAAATTTATACACACAAACAACAACAAACAATCAAATGTAACAATTGTGTTCAATCAATTTGCTGGCTATAGTTGGCGTTCTTCTAGCTTCTTTGGTTTCTGCTTTTGTTGGTAGGGGGGTGTAGGGAAAAAAGCACCAAAGAGTCACTTCTGCTGGGGATAGACCTTCATCTATCCCATAACCCAGCCTCAGAATCACCTGCTCCATCAACCATGCCACAGACACCCCCCGATGATCATGATAGTATTCTGCATATGAGAGTCATGATTCTTAGTACAGCAGCTTACATCATAAAGCTTATTAATATAGGTTAAAACTGACCTTCAAACTCACTCTGATTGCTAGAGTTTAGTGCCTCCCTTTTGTACTTCACCTTCATTGAAAGAGGGCCGGCACTAAAAATATTAGTTGATTGAATAAATTCCTGTTGTCAATTAACAGACAAAGCCACAAGATTTGTATATTTCACCAACACGGTGCCAAAGCATAGAGCAATATATATCACACTACTACTGTTTGGAACATGCAAATTAGCCGGATCCTCAGATGGCATGTACAGTGCATCAGTTCAGAATATTACAATACCATATGATATGATACAGGTGATAGTATGCTGATTATTTGATTAATGGGATCAAGCTCTAAGGAAAATAGTCAGTTATATTTCATCTATGGTATCTCTGCATTGATTCAGAAATAAAGGGAATCAAGACATGTATGTACTTGATTAATTAATTGATTCGGAAAGTATATAACTTAATTTTTGTATTATACTAGTTGCATATATATATAACCACTTCAATACCGTCCAAGATATATTAACTACACCTATAACATCTTTTAGATAAATAAACAATTGCAAGCTTTTGGTGTGTGCATGTGTGCATGTGTGCACGTGTGTGTGTGTGTGTGTGTGTGCTAGTGTGTGTTATAGAAAAAGATTACTAATAACAGATCAAATCCTCACACGATCGTTCACCAGTGCATGTGCTATTATAAGGACTTTCCAAGGAATATCACCCTTCATCAGTAGCAGCATGGACCCAACTGAAAGCTGACGATAGGCTGTACTGAGAACCAATGAATATCGCTTATCTGATCTGCTGAAAATAGCTAGTCACAGTGGTATATAGAAATGGACAAAACTTGGAATTACCATAACTTCATAACCCCCTGTAGTGGACCGTTTGAAAGTTCGGAAAACGTTGAGTCCGACCTGGGCCGTTGCTGCTTGGCTGTTATAACCAAAGGAAATAATAATAAAAAAATATTTCAGTCAAGTGTGAGTATCAGCTCAACAAAACTTCTATAATAGTCCTGGTTATGTAGGACAATAATAGTATCGTTACAGCAGTACGTTCCAATTTCAGAATTATTACAAACGTACTGGTCAACAAGCTTGTCACATCCTTATGCCAAGGCTGCTGACAAGGTTGGTACAAGGTTCTTGACAAGGTACATGACATACAGCTATATATAGAAAATATTGATAGCAGAGTATTTAGCAATCAATTAATTAATAAAATAGGAAATTGTTATGACAATGAATTTATGATTACACATATATATGTATGCGTTGCATGTATATAGTATGCAGATGTGAGTGGGTATATAAATGTGCACATGTGTGTACAATTATACACATGTGTATCTATGTTTGTGTACATGACAAGACAATTAGTATAATACCTATTCATCATCTATAAATTTATATTACAAGGCACTGAATAATTTCACCAGGTATTGATTATATTACAGTACATAATATAAATGTATAGGATACCGCCGAATAGGATTATTATAAAGGAAACCTCCGAAATGCAAAAAGCTCCTTAAACAGGACACCATGGCTCTGTCTGTGTGAAGTGCCTTATATGGAGATGCGCACAGGTGAACCCTCCATAATACTATATAAGACTGTGGTGAAAGTGGTACCCTTATTATGGCAGATATATATATATATATATATATATATATATATATAATATTATATAACCTTAAATCATGTAAAGGTGTATAAGGGTGACGATCATATAAGGTCATGAAACTCAACGGTTATAGGGTCAGACAGAGTTTTATTGGACTGAGTGCACATGCATACAGTGCAAATTCCTGCGCAATTCCGTCACATATGTATAGTGTTCAGGATTTGGGAATTTGTACAGTTTAGAATTCAAGTGGTCTGTGCTGTTTTGCAGTTGGTAGGCAGGTTGCAACAAAGGACTTAGGTGGGACATGCACATCATCTGATTTCTACAACTTTAATAATTTCTCAGTGGCAAGGATCAGACTGTGCAACATCTAGGTAGTAAGTTATTTCACCACTTTAGAAATTCATTTCCTTTGTCAAATACATGTGCATTGATTAGTCCATCTTCCAAAGACACCGTGACTAGTACTGTATGTT
>CAUJGJ010000272.1:7500-12500 GCA_963170055.1 Halisarca cf. caerulea | reverse complement strand
TGATTGTGTAGAATGTTATACATTCAGCAACCTTCTTCATGAGCTTTTAGAGACAGAATCCTCATCTAAATTTATATATACCGTATATAAGGAAATAATGATGACATTATTAATTGAGCAGTTAGGCAATCAGGATCAAAATAGTCAAATTTCTATCACCGAATTTGTGTAGACCTACTTACTTTACTCTCTCCTTTCTGTACAATTACCAAAGTTTATTTCCGCCAATATTTTATTGCATCTTGATCGCCAATATTTCCAGATGTACGGTAATTAATTTGTCTGTTTCTATATCCTAGTAATGGTCTCACTCTAGCACAACACTTGCTTGTACATGTAGGCTCATTCCATAACAGAGACCAATTATATAATACTGTAATATGTTTAAATTTACTGTTATGCATATTAATATAGTTACATTGACATTTTGAAGAATGATTTTCCATGTCTTTTTGGTGGTGACAGCAACATAATTTAGGATAAGTACAATGTTTGCTCAATGTTTTGCACTGTATTTGCTTCTGAAGAAAGATAATCATCGTCTGTAGAACCCAAGAGCATCCCTCATGCTACTTTGATATTAGGTTAAACTTCTTGTATCAACCTATACGTTGTGGATGCAGATAAGCCAAGCTACAAAGTGTCACTGATAACCCATGCAGTGATTTGATCAGGCTTAATACAATGTATCTCAGCAATGCAACATACAGGTTGAGTGTATGACAGATTAATATTTGTCTTCAATTCATGTGTTGTGTGTGTGTGTGTGTGTGTGTGTGTGTGTGTGTGTGTGTGTGTGTGTGTGTGTGTGCATGTGTGTGTGTGTGTGTGTGTGTGTGTGTGCATGTGTGTGTGTGTTTGAGTTTCATAAAAGTGTGTGTTTGTGTGTTTATGCATGTTGTATGGAATTTTGTTCATGTGTAAGGGTATGCAAGCATTAGTGTGTGCATTTGTGCATGCACACGCATAGGTTTATTTGGCATGTGTGCATGTGCATGCATGTGTATTTTACATGTTGTGTAAGGGCTTGTGAGAATAAGAGAGCATGCATGTATATAGTGTATAGTGATGATAAGTTTACATTATGATTTAGGACTTACAGATCAAGCTCAAAGTTGCACAGCAGGGATTATTGTCTGTGGTTACATGTATTTTCCCAATTGAAACTTGTACAGTACACGACCCTTCAAAATATTAATGTGTTTAAAATTTGTCTGTAAACTTCCAAATTGAAACTCTTGCTTTCTGTATTTGACTGATGATTCCTCTTGCATGTAACTGCTACAGCTGAACATTCATTGAACACAATGCTGTTGCACACGTTGTGATTGGTTTGAAAGCAATTTCTACTGCATGAAGTCCTGTATATGTTAATTCATTCTTCTCTATATTATTACTATTGCATAATTTCCCTATTACATGCAACAAGGCCTTCCTTCAAATCAGTCCACACTGATATATATTATATATATATATATGTTATATTATTGTGGATTAATTTGAAGGAAAGCATTTTAATAGAAAAATTATACATATAGCAGTTATATGGAGAAGAATGAATTAATACAGGAATCCATTAATTCATTATAGGGATTACTTTCAAACCAATTACAAAGTTTAACACTCATGATAGATGCTCAATTAAAAATTTGCATGCAAAATTATACTAAATCTCTGACAAATTGAGTGCTTGATGTACTGAAGTAGATCTTGACTCTGCCGGTGATCTGATATGGTTTGTTAATTCACATAGGAAAGCAACAGACTTTTCACCAAGAAAACCCAAAGGCATCATCTCAATTTATTACCGCAACATGCACAGAAATGGTGGGTGTGGTACAGATCAGGTATCCCTCATTCTTCCTGCTTCCTGAGAGTTGCCATATCTGCGACTCATCAAGGGTCCAAGATAGCTTTAGCTTTGGGAGGATATGAATTCCAGCACGTGGTATTCCAACAAAGCAGTAGCCCACTGGCCCATGGGGTGGTCTACATTCCATGTACTATCAGGGTGCTTCCCATTCCCTCAAGGGAAGGGACGTTTGCAAGTGACTGTTTAAGGATGACATTCAGCTGATTGTGTCGAGGAAGTCTTCCCACACATCTTTGACAACTCAAACCATGTATGCATGCAGGCCTCTCTCATCTGATACTCTATTAGATGTATTTCAAAAGCATTTTGCACCTTCTAAAGAGGACAATCTCTACAAAAGAAGATGCAACCAAATAGCTGCATACTCACATTGTCCTACACGTATACTTGCAAAACATTTTCCAAGGAAGAATGGAATGTATACATGAGATACATGACTCTACTGCCTCAGTATTATATTCTTCCACAAGATTTTTATTGATTTTTAAACTCAGTTGAAGCAATTGCAGAAATTATTGCCTGTATTCGATCCACCAATCAATTTTAAAGCCGGAACCTCAGGAAAAGGATGGTAATATCAGATCAAATTCTTACATGATCTTTCACCAGTTTGCTTCATTAATTGTATTCATGGCTAAATGGCAAAGGACCTGTATACAATTTTGAATTTAGATTCGGTCTACTACAGAGGGTTATCTGGTTATGGCAATATGATCACAGATTTTGTTATTTGAAGGACCTCATCCGGGCCTGTAGGCAGGTTTTTATCCAAGGGAGGGGGGGGGGGGGTGCTTTTCAAAGTAAGAAGCACAATAGGTATATTGTGCAACAAAACATGTATGGACCAGTGAATATTCTTGTCGTGATCTTGTTTCGAATCTTCTGAATGTTTGTGAGTTTTTGCCATTCGTTGGAATGATTCAGAATGCAAATAAATTGTAACAGTTGCACCTTAGTGAATAAAACGATAAGGGGACAACTTACGGCTGGGGACCATTCACGGCATATAATTAGAATCTAACTTCATTATAATATAGAATAATCTGCACGTGTATGATGTATGTCAGATTACGACATCGCATACAAATTGGTGTATTTTATATAAAAACGATGACATTGTCTAAAAGGAATCCTATCAGAGCGATTTTCAAGTCGGCTAGCTGTCTTCAGCAGACCTCAGACGTTCTTTCTTGCTTTTGGTTAGTACGAAGGAACTCCAAGTTATTTCGTGTCTGGAGTATGGGTGCTAAAAGAGTGGACTGCAGATCCACTCGTTCCGCGGTCGTGTTACTACTGATGGCCATCTACGGAGTAATCAAAGACGTAAATGGACAGACATGTACGTGCCCTGACAATGGTTGCCCCCAATATCCTTCCACTGGGTGAGTGCCTTTCCGCTTTCAATGCTTAAGGTAACTGTCCTATTATTTAGGGAAGGCCATAATTTGGGTTACTTTCAGCAAAACGGTAAACGGAAGGATCGCACAAATTTACTATACTGATCGAACTATACTCCATACCATGCTCTGCCATCTATTGGAACTGTCACACCAAATCTTGTCCCCTCCTAAACGTTGTCCAGCGTTGGCGCTTATCGAATACCAACTCTATACCGTCAAGGCGTTATGGTTAGGGTTGGGTTAGGGTTTAGTATTGATGAAACGATAGGGGGACAACTTACGGCAGGGGACCATTTACGGCATTAGTACGTGTACCTTATGGGCGCTTATTTTATTTCTTTTTTTTCTTCGGTGAAATAAATTTGGCTAATGAGTACCATAGCTACCTTCGTCAATATATTTGTGACCATTCCATGGGAATTTAGGGTGCTCCATAAGCCTACATGTAGCATTACCAGACCACACACGGAAGTTGTCCAATAAAGCATGAAGTTTCGCAAAAACTTCGAAGCACTCTGTTTGTGAGGGATTTAACTTCCTTACAAATGTAGCATAGTAGCCCCCCCTGCATGAAATCCTCCTTAAAGTCTTACAAGGACGTTGTTAGGGTTCATTATTCATTTTTACTCCTGCCGCACAGGTGAACTAGTTACGCAAAAAACTCCCCTGCGGAGCATAGATACTCTTAGACTACTTGACATCTATGCTCAGAGTAGCTAGACCTTCTGGATTTTTTCATATCACAATGCTTGGATATCAGGGCTATAGCCTGGACTACGTCACCTAGTGCTCTGAAGTCTCAAAAGGTGCACCAACTTCTCTTAGAGCCTTGTCTGAGGGCAACACGCCACATTATATCCTATTCAAGTTTTCTTACGTCATTGTTGGCCAAAGAATATTATGTAAAATGAACATAATTATACCGCATACCTACGTAGTGATTCTTCGTGGTGACCATCAAAATTTGGTCTTGAACAGAAAGTCGAAAAGTCAGAGCATGTGACAGGACACTTACATCAGTTTCCTATCGTGGGATAGGATTGTGTATCTATGATCACAGTTTTGAAATTCGGTTACATCAAAATTCGGGTGTTCGTTTCTC
Source organism: Halisarca cf. caerulea (assembly GCA_963170055.1). Lineage (NCBI taxonomy): Eukaryota > Metazoa > Porifera > Demospongiae > Chondrillida > Halisarcidae > Halisarca > Halisarca cf. caerulea. The sequence goes on along the minus strand of CAUJGJ010000272.1, from coordinate 8,125 downwards.
CACAACCATTAGGCACAAGTCAATGAATCAATCTCATGAACAATATATACATATATAATATATATATATATATATATATATATATATATATATATATATATATACATACATACATATATATATAGATATATAGAAATATAGATATAGATATACATATACATATATATATATACAGTGGAACCTCTCTAAACTGAACCCTCTGTATTCTGAAAACCTCTCTAAACTGGGCGTGTTTTCAAGTGCTGTTCTCTATATTTGCTGTATAGTATAGAACCTCTCTAATCCGGAAACCTCTCTAAACTGAACCATTTCTTTGGTCCCAAGGGTGTTCGGTTTAGAGAAGTTACACTGTATATATATATATGTATATATATATATATATATATATATATATATATATATATATATATATATATATATATATATATATTTATTTATTTATTTATTTATATATATATTTATATATACTATAATATTACTATGCATGTTGCATATACAGTGCTATGTTTTACAACTACTTCTAATATTAATTTCTTATGTCTTTCTGATCAGGAAGTGCTATTCCGTCGTGTATAGTGGACATTCGAAGATGGTCACCTCCACAGTCTACACAACTAGATACACC
>CAUJGJ010000270.1:0-100000 GCA_963170055.1 Halisarca cf. caerulea | reverse complement strand
CGTTGCTAATTTTAATTTTAGCATAAGAATAAAATTGCCAAAGTTGCAAATTTCTTAAAAAGTGAACTAAGTAACTTTCATTTAATGCAAATTTCAGCTTAAACATCTATTCCAATGTCTCTTAAAAATGTTAACGTTGCTAATTTTAATTTTAGCATAAGAATAAAATTGCCAAAGTTGCAAATTTCTTAAAAAGTGAACTAAGTAACTTTCATTTAATGCAAATTTCAGCTTAAACAACTATTCCAATGTCTCTTAAAAATGTTAACGTTGCTAATTTTAATTTTAGCATAAGAATAAAATGGCCAAAGTTGCAAATTTCTTAAAAAGTGAACTAAGTAACTTTCATTTAATGCAAATTTCAGCTTAAACAACTATTCCAATGTCTCTTAAAAATGTTAACGTTGCTAATTTTAATTTTAGCATAAGAATAAAATTGCCAAAGTAGCAAATTTCTTAAAAAGTGAACTAAGTAACTTTCATTTAATGCAAATTTCAGCTTAAACAACTATTCCAATGTCTCTTAAAAATGTTAACGCTGCTAATTTTAATTTTAGCATAAGAATAAAATTGCCAAAGTTGCAAATTTCTTAAAAAGTGAACTAAGTAACTTTCATTTAATGCAAATTTCAGCTTAAACAACTATTCCAATGTCTCTTAAAAATGTTAACGTTGCTAATTTTAATTTTAGCATAAGAATAAAATTGCCAAAGTTGCAAATTTCTTAAAAAGTGAACTAAGTAACTTTCATTTAATGCAAATTTCAGCTTAAACAACTATTCCAATGTCTCTTAAAAATGTTAACGTTGCTAATTTTAATTTTAGCATAAGAATAAAATTGCCAAAGTTGCAAATTTCTTAAAAAGTGAACTAAGTAACTTTCATTTAATGCAAATTTCAGCTTAAACAACTATTCCAATGTCTCTTAAAAATGTTAACGTTGCTAATTTTAATTTTAGCATAAGAATAAAATTGCCAAAGTAGCAAATTTCTTAAAAGTGAACTAAGTAACTTTCATTTAATGCAAATTTCAGCTTAAACAACTATTCCAATGTCTCTTAAAAATGTTAACGCTGCTAATTTTAATTTTAGCATAGGAATAAAATTGCCAAAGTAGCAAATTTCTTATAAGTGAACTAAGTAACTTTCATTTAATGCAAATTTCAGCTTAAACAACTATTCCAATGTCTCTTAAAAATGTTAACGTTGCTAATTTTAATTTTAGCATAAGAATAAAATTGCCAAAGTTGCAAATTTCTTAAAAAGTGAACTAAGTAACTTTCATTTAATGCAAATTTCAGCTTAAACAACTATTACAATGTCTCTTAAAAATGTTAACGTTGCTAATTTTAATTTTAGCATAAGAATAAAATTGCCAAAGTAGCAAATTTCTTAAAAAGTGAACTAAGTAACTTTCATTTAATGCAAATTTCAGCTTAAACAACTATTCCAATGTCTCTTAAAAATGTTAACGTTGCTAATTTTAATTTTAGCATAAGAATAAAATTGCCAAAGTAGCAAATTTCTTAAAAAGTGAACTAAGTAACTTTCATTTAATGCAAATTTCAGCTTAAACAACTATTCCAATGTCTCTTAAAAATGTTAACGCTGCTAATTTTAATTTTAGCATAGGAATAAAATTGCCAAAGTAGCAAATTTCTTAAAAAGTGAACTAAGTAACTTTCATTTAATGCAAATTTCAGCTTAAACAACTATTCCAATGTCTCTTAAAAATGTTAACGTTGCTAATTTTAATTTTAGCATAAGAATAAAATTGCCAAAGTAGCAAATTTCTTAAAAAGTGAACTAAGTAACTTTCATTTAATGCAAATTTCAGCTTAAACAACTATTCCAATGTCTCTTAAAAATGTTAACGCTGCTAATTTTAATTTTAGCATAGGAATAAAATTGCCAAAGTAGCAAATTTCTTATAAGTGAACTAAGTAACTTTCATTTAATGCAAATTTCAGCTTAAACAACTATTCCAATGTCTCTTAAAAATGTTAACGTTGCTAATTTTAATTTTAGCATAAGAATAAAATTGCCAAAGTAGCAAATTTCTTAAAAAGTGAACTAAGTAACTTTCATTTAATGCAAATTTCAGCTTAAACAACTATTCCAATGTCTCTTAAAAATGTTAACGCTGCTAATTTTAATTTTAGCATAGGAATAAAATTGCCAAAGTAGCAAATTTCTTAAAAAGTGAACTAAGTAACTTTCATTTAATGCAAATTTCAGCTTAAACAACTATTCCAATGTCTCTTAAAAATGTTAACGTTGCTAATTTTAATTTTAGCATAAGAATAAAATTGCCAAAGTAGCAAATTTCTTAAAAAGTGAACTAAGTAACTTTCATTTAATGCAAATTTCAGCTTAAACAACTATTCCAATGTCTCTTAAAAATGTTAACGCTGCTAATTTTAATTTTAGCATAGGAATAAAATTGCCAAAGTAGCAAATTTCTTATAAGTGAACTAAGTAACTTTCATTTAATGCAAATTTCAGCTTAAACAACTATTCCAATGTCTTAAAAATGTTAACGTTGCTAATTTTAATTTTAGCATAAGAATAAAATTGCCAAAGTTGCAAATTTCTTAAAAAGTGAACTAAGTAACTTTCATTTAATGAAAATTTCAGCTTAAACAACTATTCCAATGTCTCTTAAAAATGTTAACGTTGCTAATTTTAATTTTAGCATAAGAATAAAATTGCCAAAGTAGCAAATTTCTTAAAAAGTGAACTAAGTAACTTTCATTTAATGCAAATTTCAGCTTAAACAACTATTCCAATGTCTCTTAAAAATGTTAACGTTGCTAATTTGAATTTTAGCATAAGAATAAAATTGCCAAAGTTGCAAATTTCTTAAAAAGTGAACTAAGTAACTTTCATTTAATGCAAATTTCAGCTTAAACAACTATTCCAATGTCTCTTAAAAATGTTAACGTTGCTAATTTTAATTTTAGCATAAGAATAAAATTGCCAAAGTAGCAAATTTCTTAAAAAGTGAACTAAGTAACTTTCATTTAATGCAAATTTCAGCTTAAACAACTATTCCAATGTCTCTTAAAAATGTTAACGCTGCTAATTTTAATTTTAGCATTGGAATAAAATTGCCAAAGTAGCAAATTTCTTATAAGTGAACTAAGTAACTTTCATTTAATGCAAATTTCAGCTTAAACAACTATTCCAATGTCTTAAAAATGTTAACGTTGCTAATTTTAATTTTAGCATAAGAATAAAATTGCCAAAGTTGCAAATTTCTTAAAATGTGAACTAAGTAACTTTCATTTAATGAAAATTTCAGCTTAAACAACTATTCCAATGTCTCTTAAAAATGTTAACGTTGCTAATTTTAATTTTAGCATAAGAATAAAATTGCCAAAGTAGCAAATTTCTTAAAAAGTGAACTAAGTAACTTTCATTTAATGCAAATTTCAGCTTAAACAACTATTCCAATGTCTCTTAAAAATGTTAACGTTGCTAATTTTAATTTTAGCATAAGAATAAAATTGCCAAAGTAGCAAATTTCTTAAAAGTGAACTAAGTAACTTTCATTTAATGCAAATTTCAGCTTAAACAACTATTCCAATGTCTCTTAAAAATGTTAACGCTGCTAATTTTAATTTTAGCATAGGAATAAAATTGCCAAAGTAGCAAATTTCTTATAAGTGAACTAAGTAACTTTCATTTAATGCAAATTTCAGCTTAAACAACTATTCCAATGTCTCTTAAAAATGTTAACGTTGCTAATTTTAATTTTAGCATAAGAATAAAATTGCCAAAGTTGCAAATTTCTTAAAAAGTGAACTAAGTAACTTTCATTTAATGCAAATTTCAGCTTAAACAACTATTCCAATGTCTCTTAAAAATGTTAACGTTGCTAATTTTAATTTTAGCATAAGAATAAAATTGCCAAAGTTGCAAATTTCTTAAAAAGTGAACTAAGTAACTTTCATTTAATGCAAATTTCAGCTTAAACAACTATTCCAATGTCTCTTAAAAATGTTAACGTTGCTAATTTTAATTTTAGCATAAGAATAAAATTGCCAAAGTAGCAAATTTCTTAAAAAGTGAACTAAGTAACTTTCATTTAATGCAAATTTCAGCTTAAACAACTATTACAATGTCTCTTAAAAATGTTAACGTTGCTAATTTGAATTTTAGCATAAGAATAAAATTGCCAAAGTAGCAAATTTCTTAAAAAGTGAACTAAGTAACTTTCATTTAATGCAAATTTCAGCTTAAACAACTATTCCAATGTCTCTTAAAAATGTTAACGTTGCTAATTTTAATTTTAGCATAAGAATAAAATTGCCAAAGTTGCAAATTTCTTAAAAAGTGAACTAAGTAACTTTCATTTAATGAAAATTTCAGCTTAAACAACTATTCCAATGTCTCTTAAAAATGTTAACGTTGCTAATTTTAATTTTAGCATAAGAATAAAATTGCCAAAGTAGCAAATTTCTTAAAAAGTGAACTAAGTAACTTTCATTTAATGCAAATTTCAGCTTAAACAACTATTCCAATGTCTCTTAAAAATGTTAACGTTGCTAATTTTAATTTTAGCATAAGAATAAAATTGCCAAAGTTGCAAATTTCTTAAAAAGTGAACTAAGTAACTTTCATTTAATGCAAATTTCAGCTTAAACAACTATTCCAATGTCTCTTAAAAATGTTAACGTTGCTAATTTTAATTTTAGCATAAGAATAAAATTGCCAAAGTAGCAAATTTCTTAAAAGTGAACTAAGTAACTTTCATTTAATGCAAATTTCAGCTTAAACAACTATTCCAATGTCTCTTAAAAATGTTAACGTTGCTAATTTTAATTTTAGCATAAGAATAAAATTGCCAAAGTTGCAATTTTCTTAAAAAGTGAACTAAGTAACTTTCATTTAATGCAAATTTCAGCTTAAACAACTATTCCAATGTCTCTTAAAAATGTTAACGTTGCTAATTTTAATTTTAGCATAAGAATAAAATTGCCAAAGTTGCAAATTTCTTAAAAAGTGAACTAAGTAACTTTCATTTAATGCAAATTTCAGCTTAAACAACTATTCCAATGTCTCTTAAAAATGTTAACGTTGCTAATTTTAATTTTAGCATAAGAATAAAATTGCCAAAGTAGCAAATTTCTTAAAAAGTGAACTAAGTAACTTTCATTTAATGCAAATTTCAGCTTAAACAACTATTCCAATGTCTCTTAAAAATGTTAACGTTGCTAATTTTAATTTTAGCATAAGAATAAAATTGCCAAAGTTGCAAATTTCTTAAAAAGTGAACTAAGTAACTTTCATTTAATGCAAATTTCAGCTTAAACAACTATTCCAATGTCTCTTAAAAATGTTAACGTTGCTAATTTTAATTTTAGCATAAGAATAAAATTGCCAAAGTTGCAAATTTCTTAAAAAGTGAACTAAGTAACTTTCATTTAATGCAAATTTCAGCTTAAACAACTATTCCAATGTCTCTTAAAAATGTTAACGTTGCTAATTTTAATTTTAGCATAAGAATAAAATTGCCAAAGTTGCAAATTTCTTAAAAAGTGAACTAAGTAACTTTCATTTAATGCAAATTTCAGCTTAAACTACTATTCCAATGTCTCTTAAAAATGTTAACGTTGCTAATTTTAATTTTAGCATAAGAATCAAATTGACAAAGTAGCAAATTTCTTAAAAGTGAACTAAGTAACTTTCATTTAATGCAAATTTCAGCTTAAACTACTATTCCAATGTCTCTTAAAAATGTTAACGTTGCTAATTTTAATTTTAGCATAAGAATAAAATTGCCAAAGTTGCAATTTTCTTAAAAAGTGAACTAAGTAACTTTCATTTAATGAAAATTTCAGCTTAAACAACTATTCCAATGTCTCTTAAAAATGTTAACGTTGCTAATTTTAATTTTAGCATAAGAATAAAATTGCCAAAGTTGCAATTTTCTTAAAAAGTGAACTAAGTAACTTTCATTTAATGCAAATTTCAGCTTAAACAACTATTCCAATGTCTCTTAAAAATGTTAACGTTGCTAATTTTAATTTTAGCATAAGAATAAAATTGCCAAAGTAGCAAATTTCTTAAAAGTGAACTAAGTAACTTTCATTTAATGCAAATTTCAGCTTAAACAACTATTCCAATGTCTCTTAAAAATGTTAACGTTGCTAATTTTAATTTTAGCATAAGAATAAAATTGCCAAAGTTGCAAATTTCTTAAAAAGTGAACTAAGTAACTTTCATTTAATGCAAATTTCAGCTTAAACAACTATTCCAATGTCTCTTAAAAATGTTAACGTTGCTAATTTTAATTTTAACATAAGAATAAAATTGCCAAAGTTGCAAATTTCTTAAAAAGTGAACTAAGTAACTTTCATTTAATGCAAATTTCAGCTTAAACAACTATTCCAATGTCTCTTAAAAATGTTAACGTTGCTAATTTTAATTTTAGCATAAGAATAAAATTGCCAAAGTTGCAAATTTCTTAAAAAGTGAACTAAGTAACTTTCATTTAATGAAAATTTCAGCTTAAACAACTATTCCAACGTCTCTTAAAAATGTTAACGTTGCTAATTTTAATTTTAGCATAAGAATAAAATTGCCAAAGTTGCAATTTTCTTAAAAAGTGAACTAAGTAACTTTCATTTAATGCAAATTTCAGCTTAAACAACTATTCCAATGTCTCTTAAAAATGTTAACGTTGCTAATTTTAATTTTAGCATAAGAATAAAATTGCCAAAGTTGCAAATTTCTTAAAAAGTGAACTAAGTAACTTTCATTTAATGCAAATTTCAGCTTAAACAACTATTCCAATATCTCTTAAAAATGTTAACGTTGCTAATTTTAATTTTAGCATAAGAATAAAATTGCCAAAGTAGCAAATTTCTTAAAAAGTGAACTAAGTAACTTTCATTTAATGCAAATTTCAGCTTAAACAACTATTCCAATGTCTCTTAAAAATGTTAACGTTGCTAATTTTAATTTTAGCATAAGAATAAAATTGCCAAAGTTGCAAATTTCTTAAAAAGTGAACTAAGTAACTTTCATTTAATGCAAATTTCAGCTTAAACAACTATTCCAATGTCTCTTAAAAATGTTAACGTTGCTAATTTTAATTTTAGCATAAGAATAAAATTGCCAAAGTTGCAAATTTCTTAAAAAGTGAACTAAGTAACTTTCATTTAATGCAAATTTCAGCTTAAACAACTATTCCAATGTCTCTTAAAAATGTTAACGTTGCTAATTTTAATTTTAGCATAAGAATAAAATTGCCAAAGTTGCAAATTTCTTAAAAAGTGAACTAAGTAACTTTCATTTAATGCAAATTTCAGCTTAAACTACTATTCCAATGTCTCTTAAAAATGTTAACGTTGCTAATTTTAATTTTAGCATAAGAATAAAATTGACAAAGTAGCAAATTTCTTAAAAGTGAACTAAGTAACTTTCATTTAATGCAAATTTCAGCTTAAACTACTATTCCAATGTCTCTTACAAATGTTAACGTTGCTAATTTTAATTTTAGCATAAGAATAAAATTGCCAAAGTTGCAATTTTCTTAAAAAGTGAACTAAGTAACTTTCATTTAATGCAAATTTCAGCTTAAACAACTATTCCAATGTCTCTTAAAAATGTTAACGTTGCTAATTTTAATTTTAGCATAAGAATAAAATTGCCAAAGTTGCAATTTTCTTAAAAAGTGAACTAAGTAACTTTCATTTAATGCAAATTTCAGCTTAAACAACTATTCCAATGTCTCTTAAAAATGTTAACGTTGCTAATTTTAATTTTAGCATAAGAATAAAATTGCCAAAGTAGCAAATTTCTTAAAAGTGAACTAAGTAACTTTCATTTAATGCAAATTTCAGCTTAAACAACTATTCCAATGTCTCTTAAAAATGTTAACGTTGCTAATTTTAATTTTAGCATAAGAATAAAATTGCCAAAGTTGCAAATTTCTTAAAAAGTGAACTAAGTAACTTTCATTTAATGCAAATTTCAGCTTAAACAACTATTCCAATGTCTCTTAAAAATGTTAACGTTGCTAATTTTAATTTTAACATAAGAATAAAATTGCCAAAGTTGCAAATTTCTTAAAAAGTGAACTAAGTAACTTTCATTTAATGCAAATTTCAGCTTAAACAACTATTCCAATGTCTCTTAAAAATGTTAACGTTGCTAATTTTAATTTTAGCATAAGAATAAAATTGACAAAGTAGCAAATTTCTTAAAAGTGAACTAAGTAACTTTCATTTAATGCAAATTTCAGCTTAAACTACTATTCCAATGTCTCTTACAAATGTTAACGTTGCTAATTTTAATTTTAGCATAAGAATAAAATTGCCAAAGTTGCAATTTTCTTAAAAAGTGAACTAAGTAACTTTCATTTAATGCAAATTTCAGCTTAAACAACTATTCCAATGTCTCTTAAAAATGTTAACGTTGCTAATTTTAATTTTAACATAAGAATAAAATTGCCAAAGTTGCAAATTTCTTAAAAAGTGAACTAAGTAACTTTCATTTAATGCAAATTTCAGCTTAAACAACTATTCCAATGTCTCTTAAAAATGTTAACGTTGCTAATTTTAATTTTAGCATAAGAATAAAATTGCCAAAGTTGCAAATTTCTTAAAAAGTGAACTAAGTAACTTTCATTTAATGCAAATTTCAGCTTAAACAACTATTCCAACGTCTCTTAAAAATGTTAACGTTGCTAATTTTAATTTTAGCATAAGAATAAAATTGCCAAAGTTGCAAATTTCTTAAAAAGTGAACTAAGTAACTTTCATTTAATGAAAATTTCAGCTTAAACAACTATTCCAATGTCTCTTAAAAATGTTAACGTTGCTAATTTTAATTTTAGCATAAGAATAAAATTGCCAAAGTAGCAAATTTCTTAAAAAGTGAACTAAGTAACTTTCATTTAATGGAAATTTCCGCTTAAACAACTATTCCAATGTCTCTTAAAAATGTTAACGTTGCTAATTTTAATTTTAGCATAAGAATAAAATTGCCAAAGTAGCAAATTTCTTAAAAGTGAACTAAGTAACTTTCATTTAATGCAAATTTCAGCTTAAACAACTATTCCAATGTCTCTTAAAAATGTTAACGTTGCTAATTTTAATTTTAGCATAAGAATAAAATTGCCAAAGTTGCAATTTTCTTAAAAAGTGAAGTAAGTAACTTTCATTTAATGCAAATTTCAGCTTAAACTACTATTCCAATGTCTCTTAAAAATGTTAACGTTGCTAATTTTAATTTTAGCATAAGAATAAAATTGCCAAAGTAGCAAATTTCTTAAAAGTGAACTAAGTAACTTTCATTTAATGCAAATTTCAGCTTAAACAACTATTCCAATGTCTCTTAAAAATGTTAACGTTGCTAATTTTAATTTTAGCATAAGAATAAAATTGCCAAAGTTGCAAATTTCTTAAAAAGTGAACTAAGTAACTTTCATTTAATGCAAATTTCAGCTTAAACAACTATTCCAATGTCTCTTAAAAATGTTAACGTTGCTAATTTTAATTTTAACATAAGAATAAAATTGCCAAAGTTGCAAATTTCTTAAAAAGTGAACTAAGTAACTTTCATTTAATGCAAATTTCAGCTTAAACAACTATTCCAATGTCTCTTAAAAATGTTAACGTTGCTAATTTTAATTTTAGCATAAGAATAAAATTGACAAAGTAGCAAATTTCTTAAAAGTGAACTAAGTAACTTTCATTTAATGCAAATTTCAGCTTAAACTACTATTCCAATGTCTCTTACAAATGTTAACGTTGCTAATTTTAATTTTAGCATAAGAATAAAATTGCCAAAGTTGCAATTTTCTTAAAAAGTGAACTAAGTAACTTTCATTTAATGCAAATTTCAGCTTAAACAACTATTCCAATGTCTCTTAAAAATGTTAACGTTGCTAATTTTAATTTTAACATAAGAATAAAATTGCCAAAGTTGCAAATTTCTTAAAAAGTGAACTAAGTAACTTTCATTTAATGCAAATTTCAGCTTAAACAACTATTCCAATGTCTCTTAAAAATGTTAACGTTGCTAATTTTAATTTTAGCATAAGAATAAAATTGCCAAAGTTGCAAATTTCTTAAAAAGTGAACTAAGTAACTTTCATTTAATGCAAATTTCAGCTTAAACAACTATTCCAACGTCTCTTAAAAATGTTAACGTTGCTAATTTTAATTTTAGCATAAGAATAAAATTGCCAAAGTTGCAAATTTCTTAAAAAGTGAACTAAGTAACTTTCATTTAATGAAAATTTCAGCTTAAACAACTATTCCAATGTCTCTTAAAAATGTTAACGTTGCTAATTTTAATTTTAGCATAAGAATAAAATTGCCAAAGTAGCAAATTTCTTAAAAAGTGAACTAAGTAACTTTCATTTAATGCAAATTTCCGCTTAAACAACTATTCCAATGTCTCTTAAAAATGTTAACGTTGCTAATTTTAATTTTAGCATAAGAATAAAATTGCCAAAGTAGCAAATTTCTTAAAAGTGAACTAAGTAACTTTCATTTAATGCAAATTTCAGCTTAAACAACTATTCCAATGTCTCTTAAAAATGTTAACGTTGCTAATTTTAATTTTAGCATAAGAATAAAATTGCCAAAGTTGCAATTTTCTTAAAAAGTGAAGTAAGTAACTTTCATTTAATGCAAATTTCAGCTTAAACTACTATTCCAATGTCTCTTAAAAATGTTAACGTTGCTAATTTTAATTTTAGCATAAGAATAAAATTGCCAAAGTAGCAAATTTCTTAAAAGTGAACTAAGTAACTTTCATTTAATGCAAATTTCAGCTTAAACAACTATTCCAATGTCTCTTAAAAATGTTAACGTTGCTAATTTTAATTTTAGCATAAGAATAAAATTGCCAAAGTTGCAATTTTCTTAAAAAGTGAACTAAGTAACTTTCATTTAATGCAAATTTCAGCTTAAACAACTATTCCAATGTCTCTTAAAAATGTTAACGTTGCTAATTTTAATTTTAGCATAAGAATAAAATTGCCAAAGTAGCAAATTTCTTAAAAAGTGAACTAAGTAACTTTCATTTAATGAAAATTTCAGCTTAAACTACTATTCCAATGTCTCTTAAAAATGTTAACGTTGCTAATTTTAATTTTAGCATAAGAATAAAATTGCCAAAGTAGCAAATTTCTTAAAAGTGAACTAAGTAACTTTCATTTAATGCAAATTTCAGCTTAAACAACTATTCCAATGTCTCTTAAAAATGTTAACGTTGCTAATTTTAATTTTAGCATAAGAATAAAATTGCCAAAGTTGCAATTTTCTTAAAAAGTGAACTAAGTAACTTTCATTTAATGCAAATTTCAGCTTAAACAACTATTCCAATGTCTCTTAAAAATGTTAACGTTGCTAATTTTAATTTTAGCATAAGAATAAAATTGCCAAAGTAGCAAATTTCTTAAAAGTGAACTAAGTAACTTTCATTTAATGCAAATTTCAGCTTAAACAACTATTCCAATGTCTCTTAAAAATGTTAACGTTGCTAATTTTAATTTTAGCATAAGAATAAAATTGCCAAAGTTGCAATTTTCTTAAAAAGTGAACTAAGTAACTTTCATTTAATGCAAATTTCAGCTTAAACAACTATTCCAATGTCTCTTAAAAATGTTAACGTTGCTAATTTTAATTTTAGCATAAGAATAAAATTGCCAAAGTAGCAAATTTCTTAAAAAGTGAACTAAGTAACTTTCATTTAATGAAAATTTCAGCTTAAACTACTATTCCAATGTCTCTTAAAAATGTTAACGTTGCTAATTTTAATTTTAGCATAAGAATAAAATTGCCAAAGTAGCAAATTTCTTAAAAGTGAACTAAGTAACTTTCATTTAATGCAAATTTCAGCTTAAACAACTATTCCAATGTCTCTTAAAAATGTTAACGTTGCTAATTTTAATTTTAGCATAAGAATAAAATTGCCAAAGTTGCAATTTTCTTAAAAAGTGAACTAAGTAACTTTCATTTAATGCAAATTTCAGCTTAAACAACTATTCCAATGTCTCTTAAAAATGTTAACGTTGCTAATTTTAATTTTAGCATAAGAATAAAATTGCCAAAGTTGCAAATTTCTTAAAAAGTGAACTAAGTAACTTTCATTTAATGCAAATTTCAGCTTAAACAACTATTCCAATGTCTCTTAAGAATGTTAACGTTGCTAATTTTAATTTTAGCATAAGAATAAAATTGCCAAAGTTGCAAATTTCTTAAAAAGTGAACTAAGTATCTTTCATTTAATGAAAATTTCAGCTTAAACTACTATTCCAATGTCTCTTAAAAATGTTAACGTTGCTAATTTTAATTTTAGCATAAGAATAAAATTGCCAAAGTAGCAAATTTCTTAAAAGTGAACTAAGTAACTTTCATTTAATGCAAATTTCAGCTTAAACTACTATTCTAATGTCTCTTACAAATGTTAACGTTGCTAATTTTAGCATAAGAATAAAATTGCCAAAGTAGCAAATTTCTTAAAAAGTGAACTAAGTAACTTTCATTTAATGCAAATTTCAGCTTAAACAACTATTCCAATGTCTCTTAAAAATGTTAACGTTGCTAATTTTAATTTTAGCATAAGAATAAAATTGCCAAAGTTGCAAATTTCTTAAAAAGTGAACTAAGTAACTTTCATTTAATGCAAATTTCAGCTTAAACAACTATTCCAATGTCTCTTAAAAATGTTAACGTTGCTAATTTTAATTTTAGCATAAGAATAAAATTGCCAAAGTTGCAAATTTCTTAAAAAGTGAACTAAGTAACTTTCATTTAATGCAAATTTCAGCTTAAACAACTATTCCAATGTCTCTTAAAAATGTTAACGTTGCTAATTTTAATTTTAGCATAAGAATAAAATTGCCAAAGTTGCAAATTTCTTAAAAAGTGAACTAAGTAACTTTCATTTAATGCAAATTTCAGCTTAAACAACTATTCCAATGTCTCTTAAAAATGTTAACGTTGCTAATTTTAATTTTAGCATAAGAATAAAATTGCCAAAGTTGCAAATTTCTTAAAAAGTGAACTAAGTAACTTTCATTTAATGCAAATTTCAGCTTAAACAACTATTCCAATGTCTCTTAAAAATGTTAACGTTGCTAATTTTAATTTTAGCATAAGAATAAAATTGCCAAAGTTGCAAATTTCTTAAAAAGTGAACTAAGTAACTTTCATTTAATGCAAATTTCAGCTTAAACAACAGTTCCAATGTCTCTTAAAAATGTTAACGTTGCTAATTTTAATTTTAGCATAAGAATAAAATTGCCAAAGTAGCAAATTTCTTAAAAAGTGAACTAAGTAACTTTCATTTAATGCAAATTTCAGCTTAAACAACAATTCCAATGTCTCTTAAAAATGTTAACGTTGCTAATTTTAATTTTAGCATAAGAATAAAATTGCCAAAGTTGCAAATTTCTTAAAAAGTGAACTAAGTAACTTTCATTTAATGCAAATTTCAGCTTAAACAACTATTCCAATGTCTCTTAAAAATGTTAACGTTGCTAATTTTAATTTTAGCATAAGAATAAAATTGCCAAAGTTGCAAATTTCTTAAAAAGTGAACTAAGTAACTTTCATTTAATGCAAATTTCAGCTTAAACAACTATTCCAATGTCTCTTAAAAATGTTAACGTTGCTAATTTTAATTTTAGCATAAGAATAAAATTGCCAAAGTAGCAAATTTCTTAAAAAGTGAACTAAGTAACTTTCATTTAATGCAAATTTCAGCTTAAACAACTATTCCAATGTCTCTTAAAAATGTTAACGTTGCTAATTTTAGCATAAGAATAAAATTTACAAAGTAGCAAATTTCTTAAAAAGTGAACTAAGTAACTTTCATTTAATGCAAATTTCAGCTTAAACAACTATTCCAAGGTCTCTTAAAAATGTTAACGTTGCTAATTTTAATTTTAGCATAAGAATAAAATTGCCAAAGTTGCAAATTTCTTAAAAAGTGAACTAAGTAACTTTCATTTAATGCAAATTTCAGCTTAAACAACTATTCCAATGTCTCTTAAAAATGTTAACGTTGCTAATTTTAATTTTAGCATAAGAATAAAATTGCCAAAGTTGCAAATTTCTTAAAAAGTGAACTAAGTAACTTTCATTTAATGCAAATTTCAGCTTAAACAACTATTCCAATGTCTCTTAAAAATGTTAACGTTGCTAATTTGAATTTTAGCATAAGAATAAAATTGCCAAAGTTGCAAATTTCTTAAAAAGTGAACTAAGTAACTTTCATTTAATGAAAATTTCAGCTTAAACAACAATTCCAATGTCTCTTAAAAATGTTAACGTTGCTAATTTTAATTTTAGCATAAGAATAAAATTGCCAAAGTAGCAAATTTCTTAAAAAGTGAACTAAGTAACTTTCATTTAATGCAAATTTCAGCTTAAACAACAATTCCAATGTCTCTTAAAAATGTTAACGTTGCTAATTTCAATTTTAGCATAAGAATAAAATTGCCAAAGATGCAAATTTCTTAAAAAGTGAACTAAGTAACTTTCATTTAATGCAAATTTCAGCTTAAACAACTATTCCAATGTCTCTTAAAAATGTTAACGTTGCTAATTTTAATTTTAGCATAAGAATAAAATTGCCAAAGTTGCAAATTTCTTAAAAAGTGAACTAAGTAACTTTCATTTAATGCAAATTTCAGCTTAAACAACTATTCCAATGTCTCTTAAAAATGTTAACGTTGCTAATTTGAATTTTAGCATAAGAATAAAATTGCCAAAGTTGCAAATTTCTTAAAAAGTGAACTAAGTAACTTTCATTTAATGCAAATTTCAGCTTAAACAACTATTCCAATGTCTCTTAAAAATGTTAACGTTGCTAATTTTAATTTTAGCATAAGAATAAAATTGCCAAAGTTGCAAATTTCTTAAAAAGTGAACTAAGTAACTTTCATTTAATGAAAATTTCAGCTTAAACAACTATTCCAATGTCTCTTAAAAATGTTAACGTTGCTAATTTTAATTTTAGCATAAGAATAAAATTGCCAAACTTGCAAATTTCTTAAAAAGTGAACTAAGTAACTTTCATTTAATGCAAATTTCAGCTTAAACAACTATTCCAATGTCTCTTAAAAATGTTAACGTTGCTAATTTTAATTTTAGCATAAGAATAAAATTGCCAAAGTTGCAAATTTCTTAAAAAGTGAACTAAGTAACTTTCATTTAATGCAAATTTCAGCTTAAACAACTATTCCAATGTCTCTTAAAAATGTTAACGTTGCTAATTTTAATTTTAGCATAAGAATAAAATTGCCAAAGTTGCAAATTTCTTAAAAAGTGAACTAAGTAACTTTCATTTAATGCAAATTTCAGCTTAAACAACTATTCCAATGTCTCTTAAAAATGTTAACGTTGCTAATTTTAATTTTAGCATAAGAATAAAATTGCCAAAGTTGCAAATTTCTTAAAAAGTGAACTAAGTAACTTTCATTTAATGCAAATTTCCGCTTAAACTACTATTCCAATGTCTCTTAAAAATGTTAACGTTGCTAATTTTAATTTTAGCATAAGAATAAAATTGCCAAAGTAGCAAATTTCTAAAAAGTGAACTAAGTAACTTTCATTTAATGAAAATTTCAGCTTAAACAACTATTCAAATGTCTCTTAAAAATGTTAACGTTGCTAATTTTAATTTTAGCATAAGAATAAAATTGCCAAAGTAGCAAATTTCTAAAAAGTGAATTAAGTAACTTTCATTTAATGCAAATTTCAGCTTAAACAACTATTCCAATGTCTCTTAAAAATGTTAACGTTGCTAATTTTAATTTTAGCATAAGAATAAAATTGCCAAAGTTGCAAATTTCTTAAAAAGTGAACTAAGTAACTTTCATTTAATGCAAATTTCAGCTTAAACAACTATTCCAATGTCTCTTAAAAATGTTAACGTTGCTAATTTGAATTTTAGCATAAGAATAAAATTGCCAAAGTTGCAAATTTCTTAAAAAGTGAACTAAGTAACTTTCATTTAATGCAAATTTCAGCTTAAACAACTATTCCAATGTCTCTTAAAAATGTTAACGTTGCTAATTTTAATTTTAGCATAAGAATAAAATTGCCAAAGTTGCAAATTTCTTAAAAAGTGAACTAAGTAACTTTCATTTAATGCAAATTTCAGCTTAAACAACTATTCCAATGTCTCTTAAAAATGTTAACGTTGCTAATTTTAATTTTAGCATAAGAATAAAATTGCCAAAGTTGCAAATTTCTTAAAAAGTGAACTAAGTAACTTTCATTTAATGCAAATTTCAGCTTAAACAACTATTCCAATGTCTCTTAAAAATGTTAACGTTGCTAATTTTAATTTTAGCATAAGAATAAAATTGCAAAAGTTGCAAATTTCTTAAAAAGTGAACTAAGTAACTTTCATTTAATGCAAATTTCAGCTTAAACAACTATTCCAATGTCTCTTAAAAATGTTAACGTTGCTAATTTGAATTTTAGCATAAGAATAAAATTGCCAAAGTAGCAAATTTCTTAAAAAGTGAACTAAGTAACTTTCATTTAATGCAAATTTCAGCTAAAACAACTATTCCAATGTCTCTTAAAAATGTTAACGTTGCTAATTTTAATTTTAGCATAAGAATAAAATTGCCAAAGTTGCAAATTTCTTAAAAAGTGAACTAAGTAACTTTCATTTAATGCAAATTTCAGCTTAAAAAACTATTCCAATGTCTCTTAAAAATGTTAACGTTGCTAATTTTAATTTTAGCATAAGAATAAAATTGCCAAAGTTGCAAATTTCTTAAAAAGTGAACTAAGTAACTTTCATTTAATGCAAATTTCAGCTTAAACAACTATTCCAATGTCTCTTAAAAATGTTAATGTTGCTAATTTGAATTTTAGCATAAGAATAAAATTGCCAAAGTAGCAAATTTCTTAAAAAGTGAACTAAGTAACTTTCATTTAATGCAAATTTCAGCTAAAACAACTATTCCAATGTCTCTTAAAAATGTTAATGTTGCTAATTTTAATTTTAGCATAAGAATAAAATTGCCAAAGTTGCAAATTTCTTAAAAAGTGAACTAAGTAACTTTCATTTAATGCAAATTTCAGCTTAAACAACTATTCCAATGTCTCTTAAAAATGTTAACGTTGCTAATTTTAATTTTAGCATAAGAATAAAATTGCCAAAGTTGCAAATTTCTTAAAAAGTGAACTAAGTAACTTTCATTTAATGCAAATTTCAGCTTAAACAACTATTCCAATGTCTCTTAATAATGTTAACGTTGCTAATTTTAATTTTAGCATGAGAATAAAATTGCCAAAGTTGCAAATTTCTTAAAAAGTGAACTAAGTAACTTTCATTTAATGCAAATTTCAGCTTAAACAACTATTCCAATGTCTCTTAAAAATGTTAACGTTGCTAATTTGAATTTTAGCATAAGAATAAAATTGCCAAAGTAGCAAATTTCTTAAAAAGTGAACTAAGTAACTTTCATTTAATGCAAATTTCAGCTTAAACAACTATTCCAATGTCTCTTAAAAATGTTAACGTTGCTAAATTGAATTTTAGCATAAGAATAAAATTGCCAAAGTAGCAAATTTCTTAAAAAGTGAACTAAGTAACTTTCATTTAATGCAAATTTCAGCTTAAACAACTATTCCAATGTCTCTTAAAAATGTTAACGTTGCTAATTTGAATTTTAGCATAAGAATAAAATTGCCAAAGTAGCAAATTTCTTAAAAAGTGAACTAAGTAACTTTCATTTAATGCAAATTTCAGCTTAAACAACTATTCCAATGTCTCTTAAAAATGTTAACGTTCCTAATTTTAATTTTAGCATGAGAATAAAATTGCCAAAGTTGCAAATTTCTTAAAAAGTGAACTAAGTAACTTTCATTTAATGCAAATTTCAGCTTAAACAACTATTCCAATGTCTCTTAAAAATGTTAACGTTGCTAATTTGAATTTTAGCATAAGAATAAAATTGCCAAAGTAGCAAATTTCTTAAAAAGTGAACTAAGTAACTTTCATTTAATGCAAATTTCAGCTTAAACAACTATTCCAATGTCTCTTAAAAATATTAACGTTGCTAATTTTAATTTTAGCATAAGAATAAAATTGCCAAAGTAGCAAATTTCTTAAAAAGTGAACTAAGTAACTTTCATTTAATGCAAATTTCAGCTTAAACAACTATTCCAATGTCTCTTAAAAATGTTAACGTTGCTAATTTTAATATTAGCACAAGAATAAAATTGCCAAAGTTGCAAATTTCTTAAAAAGTGAACTAAGTAACTTTCATTTAATGCAAATTTCAGCTTAAACAACTATTCCAATGTCTCTTAAAAATGTTAACGTTGCTAATTTTAATTTTAGCATAAGAATAAAATTGCCAAAGTTGCAAATTTCTTAAAAAGTGAACTAAGTAACTTTCATTTAATGCAAATTTCAGCTTAAACAACTATTCCAATGTCTCTTAAAAATGTTAACGTTGCTAATTTTAATTTTAGCACAAGAATAAAATTGCCAAAGTTGCAAATTTCTTAAAAAGTGAACTAAGTAACTTTCATTTAATGCAAATTTCAGCTTAAACAACTATTCCAATGTCTCTTAAAAATGTTAACGTTGCTAATTTTAATTTTAGCATAAGAATAAAATTGCCAAAGTTGCAAATTTCTTAAAAAGTGAACTAAGTAACTTTCATTTAATGCAAATTTCAGCTTAAACAACTATTCCAATGTCTCTTAAAAATGTTAACGTTGCTAATTTTAATTTTAGCACAAGAATAAAATTGCCAAAGTTGCAAATTTCTTAAAAAGTGAACTAAGTAACTTTCATTTAATGCAAATTTCAGCTTAAACAACTATTCCAATGTCTCTTAAAAATGTTAACGTTGCTAATTTTAATTTTAGCATAAGAATAAAATTGCCAAAGTTTCAAATTTCTTAAAAAGTGAACTAAGTAACTTTCATTTAATGCAAATTTCAGCTTAAACAACTATTCCAATGTCTCTTAAAAATGTTAACGTTGCTAATTTTAATTTTAGCATAAGAATAAAATTGCCAAAGTTGCAAATTTCTTAAAAAGTGAACTAAGTAACTTTCATTTAATGCAAATTTCAGCTTAAACAACTATTCCAATTTCTCTTAATAATGTTAACGTTGCTAATTTTAATTTTAGCATAAGAATAAAATTGCCAAAGTTTCAAATTTCTTAAAAAGTGAACTAAGTAACTTTCATTTAATGCAAATTTCAGCTTAAACAACTATTCCAATGTCTCTTAAAAATGTTAACGTTGCTAAATTGAATTTTAGCATAAGAATAAAATTGCCAAAGTAGCAAATTTCTTAAAAAGTGAACTAAGTAACTTTCATTTAATGCAAATTTCAGCTTAAACAACTATTCCAATGTCTCTTAAAAATGTTAACGTTGCTAATTTGAATTTTAGCATAAGAATAAAATTGCCAAAGTAGCAAATTTCTTAAAAAGTGAACTAAGTAACTTTCATTTAATGCAAATTTCAGCTTAAACAACTATTCCAATGTCTCTTAAAAATGTTAACGTTGCTAATTTTAATTTTAGCATGAGAATAAAATTGCCAAAGTTGCAAATTTCTTAAAAAGTGAACTAAGTAACTTTCATTTAATGCAAATTTCAGCTTAAACAACTATTCCAATGTCTCTTAAAAATGTTAACGTTGCTAATTTGAATTTTAGCATAAGAATAAAATTGCCAAAGTAGCAAATTTCTTAAAAAGTGAACTAAGTAACTTTCATTTAATGCAAATTTCAGCTTAAACAACTATTCCAATGTCTCTTAAAAATGTTAACGTTGCTAATTTTAATTTTAGCATAAGAATAAAATTGCCAAAGTAGCAAATTTCTTAAAAAGTGAACTAAGTAACTTTCATTTAATGCAAATTTCAGCTTAAACAACTATTCCAATGTCTCTTAAAAATGTTAACGTTGCTAATTTTAATATTAGCACAAGAATAAAATTGCCAAAGTTGCAAATTTCTTAAAAAGTGAACTAAGTAACTTTCATTTAATGCAAATTTCAGCTTAAACAACTATTCCAATGTCTCTTAAAAATGTTAACGTTGCTAATTTTAATTTTAGCATAAGAATAAAATTGCCAAAGTTGCAAATTTCTTAAAAAGTGAACTAAGTAACTTTCATTTAATGCAAATTTCAGCTTAAACAACTATTCCAATGTCTCTTAAAAATGTTAACGTTGCTAATTTTAATTTTAGCACAAGAATAAAATTGCCAAAGTTGCAAATTTCTTAAAAAGTGAACTAAGTAACTTTCATTTAATGCAAATTTCAGCTTAAACAACTATTCCAATGTCTCTTAAAAATGTTAACGTTGCTAATTTTAATTTTAGCATAAGAATAAAATTGCCAAAGTTGCAAATTTCTTAAAAAGTGAACTAAGTAACTTTCATTTAATGCAAATTTCAGCTTAAACAACTATTCCAATGTCTCTTAAAAATGTTAACGTTGCTAATTTTAATTTTAGCACAAGAATAAAATTGCCAAAGTTGCAAATTTCTTAAAAAGTGAACTAAGTAACTTTCATTTAATGCAAATTTCAGCTTAAACAACTATTCCAATGTCTCTTAAAAATGTTAACGTTGCTAATTTTAATTTTAGCATAAGAATAAAATTGCCAAAGTTTCAAATTTCTTAAAAAGTGAACTAAGTAACTTTCATTTAATGCAAATTTCAGCTTAAACAACTATTCCAATGTCTCTTAAAAATGTTAACGTTGCTAATTTTAATTTTAGCATAAGAATAAAATTGCCAAAGTTGCAAATTTCTTAAAAAGTGAACTAAGTAACTTTCATTTAATGCAAATTTCAGCTTAAACAACTATTCCAATTTCTCTTAATAATGTTAACGTTGCTAATTTTAATTTTAGCATAAGAATAAAATTGCCAAAGTTTCAAATTTCTTAAAAAGTGAACTAAGTAACTTTCATTTAATGCAAATTTCAGCTTAAACAACTATTCCAATGTCTCTTAAAAATGTTAACGTTGCTAATTTTAATTTTAGCATAAGAATAAAATTGCCAAAGTTTCAAATTTCTTAAAAAGTGAACTAAGTAACTTTCATTTAATGCAAATTTCAGCTTAAACAACTATTCCAATGTCTCTTAAAAATGTTAACGTTGCTAATTTTAATTTTAGCATAAGAATAAAATTGCCAAAGTTGCAAATTTCTTAAAAAGTGAACTAAGTAACTTTCATTTAATGCAAATTTCAGCTTAAACAACTATTCCAATTTCTCTTAATAATGTTAACGTTGCTAATTTTAATTTTAGCATAAGAATAAAATTGCCAAAGTTTCAAATTTCTTAAAAAGTGAACTAAGTAACTTTCATTTAATGCAAATTTCAGCTTAAACAACTATTCCAATGTCTCTTAAAAATGTTAACGTTGCTAATTTTAATTTTAGCATGAGAATAAAATTGCCAAAGTTGCAAATTTCTTAAAAAGTGAACTAAGTAACTTTCATTTAATGCAAATTTCAGCTTAAACAACTATTCCAATGTCTCTTAAAAATGTTAACGTTGCTAATTTGAATTTTAGCATAAGAATAAAATTGCCAAAGTAGCAAATTTCTTAAAAAGTGAACTAAGTAACTTTCATTTAATGCAAATTTCAGCTTAAACAACTATTCCAATGTCTCTTAAAAATGTTAACGTTGCTAATTTTAATTTTAGCATAAGAATAAAATTGCCAAAGTTGCAAATTTCTTAAAAAGTGAACTAAGTAACTTTCATTTAATGCAAATTTCAGCTTAAACAACTATTCCAATGTCTCTTAAAAATGTTAACGTTGCTAATTTGAATTTTAGCATAAGAATAAAATTGCCAAACTTGCAAATTTCTTAAAAAGTGAACTAAGTAACTTTCATTTAATGCAAATTTCAGCTTAAACAACTATTCCAATGTCTCTTAAAAATGTTAACGTTGCTAATTTTAATTTTAGCATAAGAATAAAATTGCCAAAGTAGCAAATTTCTTAAAAAGTGAACTAAGTAACTTTCATTTAATGCAAATTTCAGCTTAAACAACTATTCCAATGTCTCTTAAAAATGTTAACGTTGCTAAATTGAATTTTAGCATAAGAATAAAATTGCCAAAGTTGCAAATTTCTTAAAAAGTGAACTAAGTAACTTTCATTTAATGCAAATTTCAGCTTAAACAACTATTCCAATGTCTCTTAAAAATGTTAACGTTGCTAATTTTAATTTTAGCATAAGAATAAAATTGCCAAAGTTGCAAATTTCTTAAAAAGTGAACTAAGTAACTTTCATTTAATGCAAATTTCAGCTTAAACAACTATTCCAATGTCTCTTAAAAATGTTAACGTTGCTAATTTTAATTTTAGCACAAGAATAAAATTGCCAAAGTTGCAAATTTCTTAAAAAGTGAACTAAGTAACTTTCATTTAATGCAAATTTCAGCTTAAACAACTATTCCAATGTCTCTCAAAAATGTTAACGTTGCTAATTTTAATTTTAGCATAAGAATAAAATTGCCAAAGTAGCAAATTTCTTAAAAAGTGAACTAAATAACTTTCATTTAATGCAAATTTCAGCTTAAACAACTATTCCAATGTCTCTTAAAAATGTTAACGTTGCTAATTTTAATTTTAGCAGAAGAATAAAATTGCCAAAGTAGCAAATTTCTTAAAAAGTGAACTAAGTAACTTTCATTTAATGCAAATTTCAGCTTAAACAACTATTCCAATGTCTCTTAAAAATGTTAACGTTACTAATTTTAATTTTAGCATAAGAATAAAATTGCCAAAGTAGCAAATTTCTTAAAAAGTGAACTAAGTAACTTTCATTTAATGCAAATTTCAGCTTAAACAACTATTCCAATGTCTCTTAAAAATGTTAACGTTGCTAATTTTAATTTTAGCATAAGAATAAAATTGCCAAAGTTGCAAATTTCTTAAAAAGTGAACTAAGTAACTTTCATTTAATGCAAATTTCAGCTTAAACAACTATTCCAATGTCTCTTAAAAATGTTAACGTTGCTAATTTTAATTTTAGCATAAGAATAAAATTGCCAAAGTTGCAAATTTCTTAAAAAGTGAACTAAGTAACTTTCATTTAATGCAAATTTCAGCTTAAACAACTATTCCAATGTCTCTTAAAAATGTTAACGTTGCTAATTTTAATTTTAGCATAAGAATAAAATTGCCAAAGTTGCAAATTTCTTAAAAAGTGAACTAAGTAACTTTCATTTAATGCAAATTTCAGCTTAAACAACTATTCCAATGTCTCTTAAAAATGTTAACGTTGCTAATTTTAATTTTAGCATAAGAATAAAATTGCCAAAGTTGCAAATTTCTTAAAAAGTGAACTAAGTAACTTTCATTTAATGCAAATTTCAGCTTAAACAACTATTCCAATGTCTCTTAAAAATGTTAACGTTGCTAATTTTAATTTTAGCATAAGAATAAAATTGCCAAAGTAGCAAATTTCTTAAAAAGTGAACTAAGTAACTTTCATTTAATGCAAATTTCAGCTTAAACAACTATTCCAATGTCTCTTAAAAATGTTAACGTTGCTAATTTTAATTTTAGCATAAGAATAAAATTGCCAAAGTTGCAAATTTCTTAAAAAGTGAACTAAGTAACTTTCATTTAATGCAAATTTCAGCTTAAACAACTATTCCAATGTCTCTTAAAAATGTTAACGTTGCTAATTTTAATTTTAGCATAAGAATAAAATTGCCAAAGTAGCAAATTTCTTAAAAGTGAACTAAGTAACTTTCATTTAATGCAAATTTCAGCTTAAACAACTATTCCAATGTCTCTTAAAAATGTTCACGTTGCTAATTTTAATTTTAGCATAAGAATAAAATTGCCAAAGTAGCAAATTTCTTAAAAAGTGAACTAAGTAACTTTCATTTAATGCAAATTTCAGCTTAAACAACTATTCCAATGTCTCTTAAAAATGTTAACGTTGCTAATTTTAATTTTAGCATAAGAATAAAATTGCCAAAGTTGCAAATTTCTTAAAAAGTGAACTAAGTAACTTTCATTTAATGCAAATTTCAGCTTAAACAACTATTCCAATGTCTCTTAAAAATGTTAACGTTGCTAATTTTAATTTTAGCATAAGAATAAAATTGCCAAAGTTGCAAATTTCTTAAAAAGTGAACTAAGTAACTTTCATTTAATGCAAATTTCAGCTTAAACAACTATTCCAATGTCTCTTAAAAATGTTAACGTTGATAATTTTAATTTTAGCATAAGAATAAAATTGCCAAAGTAGCAAATTTCTTAAAAAGTGAACTAAGTAACTTTCATTTAATGCAAATTTCAGCTTAAACAACTATTCCAATGTCTCTTAAAAATGTTAACGTTGCTAATTTTAATTTTAGCATAAGAATAAAATTGCCAAAGTTGCAAATTTCTTAAAAAGTGAACTAAGTAACTTTCATTTAATGAAAATTTCAGCTTAAACAACTATTCCAATGTCTCTTAAAAATGTTAACGTTGCTAATTTTAATTTTAGCATAAGAATAAAATTGCCAAAGTAGCAAATTTCTTAAAAAGTGAACTAAGTAACTTTCATTTAATGCAAATTTCAGCTTAAACAACTATTCCAATGTCTCTTAAAAATGTTAACGTTGCTAATTTTAATTTTAGCATAAGAATAAAATTGCCAAAGTAGCAAATTTCTTAAAAAGTGAACTAAGTAACTTTCATTTAATGCAAATTTCAGCTTAAACAACTATTCCAATGTCTCTTAAAAATGTTAACGTTGCTAATTTTAATTTTAGCATAAGAATAAAATTGCCAAAGTTGCAAATTTCTTAAAAAGTGAACTAAGTAACTTTCATTTAATGCAAATTTCAGCTTAAACAACTATTCCAATGTCTCTTAAAAATGTTAACGTTGCTAATTTTAATTTTAGCATAAGAATAAAATTGCCAAAGTTGCAAATTTCTTAAAAAGTGAACTAAGTAACTTTCATTTAATGCAAATTTCAGCTTAAACAACAATTCCAATGTCTCTTAAAAATGTTAACGTTGCTAATTTTAATTTTAGCATAAGAATAAAATTGCCAAAGTAGCAAATTTCTTAAAAAGTGAACTAAGTAACTTTCATTTAATGCAAATTTCAGCTTAAACAACAATTCCAATGTCTCTTAAAAATGTTAACGTTGCTAATTTTAATTTTAGCATAAGAATAAAATTGCCAAAGTTGCAAATTTCTTAAAAAGTGAACTAAGTAACTTTCATTTAATGCAAATTTCAGCTTAAACAACTATTCCAATGTCTCTTAAAAATGTTAACGTTGCTAATTTTAATTTTAGCATTAGAATAAAATTGCCAAAGTAGCAAATTTCTTAAAAAGTGAACTAAGTAACTTTCATTTAATGCAAATTTCAGCTTAAACAACTATTCCAATGTCTCTTATAAATGTTAACGTTGCTAATTTTAATTTTAGCATAAGAATA
This sequence comes from Halisarca cf. caerulea, assembly GCA_963170055.1. Taxonomy (NCBI): domain Eukaryota; kingdom Metazoa; phylum Porifera; class Demospongiae; order Chondrillida; family Halisarcidae; genus Halisarca; species Halisarca cf. caerulea. The sequence continues at coordinate 74,550 of CAUJGJ010000270.1, read as the reverse complement.
AAATTGCCAAAGTTGCAAATTTCTTAAAAAGTGAACTAAGTAACTTTCATTTAATGCAAATTTCAGCTTAAACAACTATTCCAATGTCTCTTAAAAATGTTAACGTTGCTAATTTTAATTTTAGCATAAGAATAAAATTGCCAAAGTAGCAAATTTCTTAAAAGTGAACTAAGTAACTTTCATTTAATGCAAATTTCAGCTTAAACAACTATTCCAATGTCTCTTAAAAATGTTCACGTTGCTAATTTTAATTTTAGCATAAGAATAAAATTGCCAAAGTAGCAAATTTCTTAAAAAGTGAACTAAGTAACTTTCATTTAATGCAAATTTCAGCTTAAACAACTATTCCAATGTCTCTTAAAAATGTTAACGTTGCTAATTTTAATTTTAGCATAAGAATAAAATTGCCAAAGTAGCAAATTTCTTAAAAAGTGAACTAAGTAACTTTCATTTAATGCAAATTTCAGCTTAAACAACAATTCCAATGTCTCTTAAAAATGTTAACGTTGCTAATTTGAATTTTAGCATAAGAATAAAATTGCCAAAGTTGCAAATTTCTTAAAAAGTGAACTAAGTAACTTTCATTTAATGCAAATTTCAGCTTAAACAACTATTCCAATGTCTCTTAAAAATGTTAACGTTGCTAATTTTAATTTTAGCATAAGAATAAAATATCCAAAGTAGCAAATTTCTTATAAAGTGAACTAAGTAACTTTCATTTAATGCAAATTTCAGCTTAAACAACTATTCCAATGTCTCTTAAAAATGTTAACGTTGCTAATTTTAATTTTAGCATAAGAATAAAATTGCCAAAGTAGCAAATTTCTTAAAAAGTGAACTAAGTAACTTTCATTTAATGCAAATTTCAGCTTAAACAACTATTCCAATGTCTCTTAAAAATGTTAACGTTGCTAATTTTAATTTTAGCATAAGAATAAAATTGCCAAAGTTGCAAATTTCTTAAAAAGTGAACTAAGTAACTTTCATTTAATGCAAATTTCAGCTTAAACAACTATTCCAATGTCTCTTAAAAATGTTAACGTTGCTAATTTTAATTTTAGCATAAGAATAAAATTGCCAAAGTTGCAAATTTCTTAAAAAGTGAACTAAGTAACTTTCATTTAATGCAAATTTCAGCTTAAACAACTATTCCAAGGTCTCTTAAAAATGTTAACGTTGCTAATTTTAATTTTAGCATAAGAATAAAATTGCCAAACTTGCAAATTTCTTAAAAAGTGAACTAAGTAACTTTCATTTAATGCAAATTTCAGCTTAAACAACTATTCCAATGTCTCTTAAAAATGTTAACGTTGCTAATTTTAATTTTAGCATAAGAATAAAATTGCAAAAGTAGCAAATTTCTTAAAAAGTGAACTAAGTAACTTTCATTTAATGCAAATTTCAGCTAAAACAACTATTCCAATGTCTCTTAAAAATGTTAACGTTGCTAATTTTAATTTTAGCATAAGAATAAAATAGCCAAAGTTGCAAATTTCTTAAAAAGTGAACTAAGTAACTTTCATTTAATGCAAATTTCAGCTTAAACAACTATTCCAATGTCTCTTAAAAATGTTAACGTTGCTAATTTTAATTTTAGCATAAGAATAAAATTGCCAAACTTGCAAATTTCTTAAAAAGTGAACTAAGTAACTTTCATTTAATGCAAATTTCAGCTTAAACAACTATTCCAATGTCTTTTAAAAATGTTAACGTTGCTAATTTTAATTTTAGCATAAGAATAAAATTGCCAAAGTAGCAAATTTCTTAAAAAGTGAACTAAGTAACTTTCATTTAATGCAAATTTCAGCTTAAACAACTATTCCAATGTCTCTTAAAAATGTTAACGTTGCTAATTTTAATTTTAGCATAAGAATAAAATTGCCAAACTTGCAAATTTCTTAAAAAGTGAACTAAGTAACTTTCATTTAATGCAAATTTCAGCTTAAACAACTATTCCAATGTCTCTTAAAAATGTTAACGTTGCTAATTTTAGCATAAGAATAAAATTGCCAAAGTAGCAAATTTCTTAAAAAGTGAACTAAGTAACTTTCATTTAATGCAAATTTCAGCTTAAACAACTATTCCAAGGTCTCTTAAAAATGTTAACGTTGCTAATTTTAATTTTAGCATAAGAATAAAATTGCCAAAGTTGCAAATTTCTTAAAAAGTGAACTAAGTAACTTTCATTTAATGCAAATTTCAGCTTAAACAACTATTCCAATGTCTCTTAAAAATGTTAACGTTGCTAATTTTAATTTTAGCATAAGAATAAAATTGCCAAACTTGCAAATTTCTTAAAAAGTGAACTAAGCAACTTTCATTTAATGCAAATTTCAGCTTAAACAACTATTCCAATGTCTTTTAAAAATGTTAACGTTGCTAATTTTAATTTTAGCATAAGAATAAAATTGCCAAAGTAGCAAATTTCTTAAAAAGTGAACTAAGTAACTTTCATTTAATGCAAATTTCAGCTTAAACAACTATTCCAATGTCTCTTAAAAATGTTAACGTTGCTAATTTTAATTTTAGCATAAGAATAAAATTGCCAAAGTAGCAAATTTCTTAAAAAGTGAACTAAGTAACTTTCATTTAATGCAAATTTCAGCTTAAACAACAATTCCAATGTCTCTTAAAAATGTTAACGTTGCTAATTTGAATTTTAGCATAAGAATAAAATTGCCAAAGTTGCAAATTTCTTAAAAAGTGAACTAAGTAACTTTCATTTAATGCAAATTTCAGCTTAAACAACTATTCCAATGTCTCTTAAAAATGTTAACGTTGCTAATTTGAATTTTAGCATAAGAATAAAATTGCCAAAGTAGCAAATTTCTTAAAAAGTGAACTAAGTAACTTTCATTTAATGCAAATTTCAGCTTAAACAACTATTCCAATGTCTCTTAAAAATGTTAACGTTGCTAATTTTAATTTTAGCATAAGAATAAAATTGCCAAAGTTGCAAATTTCTTAAAAAGTGAACTAAGTAACTTTCATTTAATGCAAATTTCAGCTTAAACAACTATTCCAATGTCTCTTAAAAATGTTAACGTTGCTAATTTTAATTTTAGCATAAGAATAAAATTGCCATAGTTGCAAATTTCTTAAAAAGTGAACTAAGTAACTTTCATTTAATGCAAATTTCAGCTTAAACAACTATTCCAATGTCTCTTAAAAATGTTAACGTTGCTAATTTGAATTTTAGCATAAGAATAAAATTGCCAAAGTAGCAAATTTCTTAAAAAGTGAACTAAGTAACTTTCATTTAATGCAAATTTCAGCTTAAACAACTATTCCAATGTCTCTTAAAAATGTTAACGTTGCTAATTTTAATTTTAGCACAAGAATAAAATTGCCAAAGTTGCAAATTTCTTAAAAAGTGAACTAAGTAACTTTCATTTAATGCAAATTTCAGCTTAAACAACTATTCCAATGTCTCTTAAAAATGTTAACGTTGCTAATTTTAATTTTAGCACAAGAATAAAATTGCCAAAGTTGCAAATTTCTTAAAAAGTGAACTAAGTAACTTTCATTTAATGCAAATTTCAGCTTAAACAACTATTCCAATGTCTCTTAAAAATGTTAACGTTGCTAATTTTAATTTTAGCATAAGAATAAAATTGCCAAAGTTGCAAATTTCTTAAAAAGTGAACTAAGTAACTTTCATTTAATGCAAATTTCAGCTTAAACAACTATTCCAATGTCTCTTAAAAATGTTAACGTTGCTAATTTTAATTTTAGCACAAGAATAAAATTGCCAAAGTTGCAAATTTCTTAAAAAGTGAACTAAGTAACTTTCATTTAATGCAAATTTCAGCTTAAACAACTATTCCAATGTCTCTTAAAAATGTTAACGTTGCTAATTTGAATTTTAGCACAAGAATAAAATTGCCAAAGTTGCAAATTTCTTAAAAAGTGAACTAAGTAACTTTCATTTAATGCAAATTTCAGCTTAAACAACTATTCCAATGTCTCTTAAAAATGTTAACGTTGCTAATTTTAATTTTAGCATAAGAATAAAATTGCCAAAGTTGCAAATTTCTTAAAAAGTGAACTAAGTAACTTTCATTTAATGCAAATTTCAGCTTAAACAACTATTCCAATGTCTCTTAAAAATGTTAACGTTGCTAATTTTAATTTTAGCATAAGAATAAAATTGCCAAAGTAGCAAATTTCTTAAAAAGTGAACTAAGTAACTTTCATTTAATGCAAATTTCAGCTTAAACTACTATTCCAATGTCTCTTAAAAATGTTAACGTTGCTAATTTTAATTTTAGCACAAGAATAAAATTGCCAAAGTTGCAAATTTCTTAAAAAGTGAACTAAGTAACTTTCATTTAATGCAAATTTCAGCTTAAACAACTTTTCCAATGTCTCTTAAAAATGTTAACGTTGCTAATTTTAATTTTAGCATAAGAATAAAATTGCCAAAGTTGCAAATTTCTTAAAAAGTGAACTAAGTAACTTTCATTTAATGCAAATTTCAGCTTAAACAACTATTCCAATGTCTCTTAAAAATGTTAACGTTGCTAATTTTAATTTTAGCATAAGAATAAAATTGCCAAAGTTGCAAATTTCTTAAAAAGTGAACTAAGTAACTTTCATTTAATGCAAATTTCAGCTTAAACAACTATTCCAATGTCTCTTAAAAATGTTAACGTTGCTAATTTTAATTTTAGCATAAGAATAAAATTGCCAAAGTTGCAAATTTCTTAAAAAGTGAACTAAGTAACTTTCATTTAATGCAAATTTCAGCTTAAACAACTATTCCAATGTCTCTTAAAAATGTTAACGTTGCTAATTTTAATTTTAGCACAAGAATAAAATTGCCAAAGTTGCAAATTTCTTAAAAAGTGAACTAAGTAACTTTCATTTAATGCAAATTTCAGCTTAAACAACTATTCCAATGTCTCTTAAAAATGTTAACGTTGCTAATTTTAATTTTAGCATAAGAATAAAATTGCCAAAGTAGCAAATTTCTTAAAAAGTGAACTAAGTAACTTTCATTTAATGCAAATTTCAGCTTAAACTACTATTCCAATGTCTCTTAAAAATGTTAACGTTGCTAATTTTAATTTTAGCATAAGAATAAAATTGCCAAAGTTGCAAATTTCTTAAAAAGTGAACTAAGTAACTTTCATTTAATGCAAATTTCAGCTTAAACAACTATTCCAATGTCTCTTAAAAATGTTAACGTTGCTAATTTTAATTTTAGCACAAGAATAAAATTGCCGAAGTTGCAAATTTCTTAAAAAGTGAACTAAGTAACTTTCATTTAATGCAAATTTCAGCTTAAACAACTATTCCAATGTCTCTTAAAAATGTTAACGTTGCTAATTTGAATTTTAGCATAAGAATAAAATTGCCAAAGTAGCAAATTTCTTAAAAAGTGAACTAAGTAACTTTCATTTAATGCAAATTTCAGCTTAAACAACTATTCCAATGTCTCTTAAAAATGTTAACGTTGCTAAATTGAATTTTAGCATAAGAATAAAATTGCCAAAGTAGCAAATTTCTTAAAAAGTGAACTAAGTAACTTTCATTTAATGCAAATTTCAGCTTAAACAACTATTCCAATGTCTCTTAAAAATGTTAACGTTGCTAATTTTAATTTTAGCACAAGAATAAAATTGCCAAAGTTGCAAATTTCTTAAAAAGTGAACTAAGTAACTTTCATTTAATGCAAATTTCAGCTTAAACAACTATTCCAATGTCTCTTAAAAATGTTAACGTTGCTAATTTTAATTTTAGCATAAGAATAAAATTGCCAAAGTTGCAAATTTCTTAAAAAGTGAACTAAGTAACTTTCATTTAATGCAAATTTCAGCTTAAACAACTATTCCAATGTCTCTTAAAAATGTTAACGTTGCTAATTTTAATTTTAGCACAAGAATGAAATTGCCAAAGTTGCAAATTTCTTAAAAAGTGAACTAAGTAACTTTCATTTAATGCAAATTTCAGCTTAAACAACTATTCCAATGTCTCTTAAAAATGTTAACGTTGTTAATTTTAATTTTAGCATAAGAATAAAATTGCCAAAGTTGCAAATTTCTTAAAAAGTGAACTAAGTAACTTTCATTTAATGCAAATTTCAGCTTAAACAACTATTCCAATGTCTCTTAAAAATGTTAACGTTGCTAATTTTAATTTTAGCACAAGAATAAAATTGCCAAAGTTGCAAATTTCTTAAAAAGTGAACTAAGTAACTTTCATTTAATGCAAATTTCAGCTTAAACAACTATTCCAATGTCTCTTAAAAATGTTAACGTTGCTAATTTTAATTTTAGCATAAGAATAAAATTGCCAAAGTAGCAAATTTCTTAAAAAGTGAACTAAGTAACTTTCATTTAATGCAAATTTCAGCTTAAACAACTATTCCAATGTCTCTTAAAAATGTTAACGTTGCTAATTTTAATTTTAGCACAAGAATAAAATTGCCAAAGTTGCAAATTTCTTAAAAAGTGAACTAAGTAACTTTCATTTAATGCAAATTTCAGCTTAAACAACTATTCCAATGTCTCTTAAAAATGTTAACGTTGCTAATTTGAATTTTAGCATAAGAATAAAATTGCCAAAGTTGCAAATTTCTTAAAAAGTGAACTAAGTAACTTTCATTTAATGCAAATTTCAGCTTAAACAACTATTCCAATGTCTCTTAAAAATGTTAACGTTGCTAATTTTAATTTTAGCACAAGAATAAAATTGCCAAAGTTGCAAATTTCTTAAAAAGTGAACTAAGTAACTTTCATTTAATGCAAATTTCAGCTTAAACAACTATTCCAATGTCTCTTAAAAATGTTAACGTTGCTAATTTTAATTTTAGCATAAGAATAAAATTGCCAAAGTTGCAAATTTCTTAAAAAGTGAACTAAGTAACTTTCATTTAATGCAAATTTCAGCTTAAACAACTATTCCAATGTCTCTTAAAAATGTTAACGTTGCTAATTTTAATTTTAGCACAAGAATAAAATTGCCAAAGTTGCAAATTTCTTAAAAAGTGAACTAAGTAACTTTCATTTAATGCAAATTTCAGCTTAAACAACTATTCCAATGTCTCTTAAAAATGTTAACGTTGCTAATTTTAATTTTAGCATAAGAATAAAATTGCCAAAGTTGCAAATTTCTTAAAAAGTGAACTAAGTAACTTTCATTTAATGCAAATTTCAGCTTAAACAACTATTCCAATGTCTCTTAAAAATGTTAACGTTGCTAATTTTAATTTTAGCACAAGAATAAAATTGCCAAAGTTGCAAATTTCTTAAAAAGTGAACTAAGTAACTTTCATTTAATGCAAATTTCAGCTTAAACAACTATTCCAATGTCTCTTAAAAATGTTAACGTTGCTAATTTTAATTTTAGCATAAGAATAAAATTGCCAAAGTTGCAAATTTCTAAAAAACTGCTATAAGTAACTTTCATTTAATGCAAATTTCTATTTAAACAAGTATTCCAATGTCTCTTAAAATTGTTAATGTTGATAATTTTAATTTTATCATAAGAATAAAATTGTCAAAGTTGCAAATTTCTTACAAACTGCTCTAAGTAACTTTCATTTAATGGAAATTTCAGCTTAAACAACTATTCCAATGTCTCTTAAAAATGTTAACGTTGCTAATTTTAAAAGAGCCAAAAACGTATCGTACGTGTTGTATATGGTCGATTTTCAACCATACCAAAATAAGGAAAAAACGCAAAAGGCGCGTGTCTATACATCTGAATTTAAACGCGCAAGTCAATTCAGAAGATAGAACATGTCCTAATCTTACTTTCTGATTTGGGGAAAACGCTGCTCCATTCCACGGCTGTTATGTCCACGGATTTCTGATCAAAAAGAATGGCTATAGCAACAAGTGGCTGCACATAAACTGAAGGGATGGACCGACAATCTTCCCCAAATCAGAATTTGAAGTTCAGTCCTTCAGCGATATTCTGACAAAGTTTTAAGTATCTACGTAGAGATCTAGACCCGCGCCTTTTTCGCCATAAAATCCTTGTGGACTGGAGCGCTTCTTTAGGCATTTGTCACATGATATCACATGTCCATAGAGGTCAACTCTTCAAATACTCGCGTGTTTCAGCCTATAATGACGTATAATAGTCGTGTTTATAAGCTGTGGTCACATGGCCAAACCGTGATAAACTGTCTGAGGCGCAATAATCTAATCGCATACCTAGTCAAACCACAAAACACAAAACTTTTAGCCTCAATTCTGCAATAACATACCTGCGTAAACCAACTCCAATGTCAGCACCTGCTTCTTATGATGTATTACAACGTTTTCCTTCAGTTAGTAATGAAGTATAGGTAAAATGTGACAAATACCAGAAATTCCATAACTTTGTCGCCTGCGATCCCCAACTTCCAAAAAGCACTATAATGCCCCTGTGTAGTTCATGGTTAGCAATACAAAAGCGCTTTGAGCGTGCTCCAGCCCTAGTGTAGCACCAGCCCAGAAGAAAACTAAAATTCTGAAGACACTTCAGTGGAGTCACACAAAAAATAGAACTTTCTGAAATTAAAGAAGGTAATATTGCAAATTTCATTTTCTCCAAATGATATCTTATGTAATTTTTGACATGATCTTACTACATTCTACATCATTCAAGTTAGTAATAGTACTGTAAATTTTAAGACATTCAGAAACTGGAAGTTTAAAGTGCAAGCAATATATAGTTCAAAGGAAATCTTCTAGAAGTTTTATTAGGATTTTAGTAACAATACTTCAAATTTTAAAACATTCTGACTTGTCAAAATATTTTTTTAAAGAAGGTAAAGCAGCATATATTTTATCTTGTACAAATGATATCTATTGGTAGTTTTACTGTAATCTACAAATTTTGTACCATGAAATTTTCTTGACATACGATATATACACACTAACAGTGAAACCGAGTAAAGCTAAGTTCATTGCACACTGAAATGTATTTCAAATTTTGGTTTAACAGTATTCTATTGCTAAATGGATAGAAAATAATCCTCCATTCCACCATAAAATCTTCAAAAAGTTACAATAGGCACAGTTTTTAGTTGCAAGTTTCCAAACTATGTACATCTTTTTGTACATTAAACATCATGTACAACCTTAAAAAATGGTGCAAGCAGCCAAAAGTCACTAATTTCATCAGAATAAGTAAGCAACCATCTTTCAATTGCATTACATGATGTTAGCATCTCTGAAGTAATGAATATGGCAGGATATTATGGCAGTTATTCAACAATTTAGAACCTAGCACTATTTCCAGGATTATTATTTGGAAACAAAGTGGCTACTACACACTTCTCTTGAGAGCAATGTGTTTATGCCTACTGTCTTTGGAAAGCAAAACAAAAACATAACTCTTTCCTGGACATGAAATAGCCAATACTTATACATCATACTTCACATAAAAATAAATCTTGATATGCTAGAAAGACAACAAAGAACGCCATGTCAATATTTTCTTGTGCGTTCATAAAACTATAGAGAGTATACACCATTTTCATGACTATGAGGTATCGTAAAACCTTAAAGCTGGCTTTATCCGTCTGCCATGTCTAGAAAAGGAAAATAAGAGTTTATCGCATACTTCTTGGTTCCTTGACTGACATCGTTTACTCTGAATGATAGCACTTTCATCATTTTGAGAGCTTTGTCTGTTGCTGCTAGGCCTCTTTCTGAGTCTCATTGAAATGGGCTGATCATTAGTCTGCACACATGAAGAGTTTTCAACAACACTGGTGAATTCAGCGAATGATGTTTGCACAGCTTCAATACTAGGACAAGAAGAATACACTTTAGCGCATGATTCATCTTGAAGTGATTTCTTGCTACCATTTACTGAAGGCAGCTCTTCATGAATCATATGTAACTTTTCATGACAGTCTGAGTACAAAGTACTAGTCCAGAACTTTGGCAACTGATCAGTTATCCATTGACTAATTTGCTGCGTCATATGGTATATCTAAAAATACAAAAGATGCTCAACAACACAAAACAGAATGCCTTATTGCATTAACTCACAAGGGAATGAACATCTGTGTTATATAACTGAGAATTTTCTACAATCAGCTTCAGATCATTTACAAACTCTCCAGGCATAGTATATAGAGATGCACTTAGATTTCTTCTAATTTTGGTCAAATCACTTGGGTTAGATACAATAGACGAGTAATCCTTCAAGGATGGAAGGCTTAAGAATGTAAATATAAACATATGCAGTACAAAATATGTGTAGACAGGCAGGATTTAAAATATTACAAGATGCACAAAAAACATTTAAAAATGCGACAAACAATTGACACAGGATAGTGTAAAAATGCTTTACTAAAGACATCCTCCAAAAATACTTGAAATAAGGGTAAATTGTGAAATGGGGACAGGGCTAGATGGGTAAAGGTCAAAATGGGCATAGGGCTAGACGAGTATAGGACTATATATACATGAGGCTAGAGGAGTACAGGGGTAGACAGAGTTTAGTCTTATATCTATCACCCTGGGCTGCATGTAGAGGCTACTTGCCAGGCTAATCTGCACACTGTAAATTCCTACATCCCTCGCATACGGTAGGGATCAAAAAAGTTTATATCTCGTAATAGTAATACGCATCATTTTACGCAGTGATTACCAAGCGTACTGCAGAAAAATCACTCTGCATTGCGTTGCGTATTACAGATCATTGGGCTACATAATTTTCTATTGCCAATGAGTCATGCACACTAAAATTAGATGCGCACATATTTTTTTATTATGTTGACCAATGACAAAATGGCCGTAGCGGCGACCTTGGAAATATCGTTCACTGAGTCTTTTAACTTAGTTTCGAAGTCTTTGAAATCAAGGAAAATTGCATTCAATGTTGATTATGACTCTTCGGAAGACACTAAAGAAACCCGTGGAGTAGACAGGTATTTTGGGTAGTTATCAGCTCGTACCCTATCTACATACATAGCCATAAGCTTTTATCTCCAAGATCGTTCCCATTTTGCTAAGGAAAACGCGTGGTTTAGTGTTTTGGTCAGAAAAAGAGAACATTTCCGTCTGATATGTGACTTGCCGAACTAGTAAGTTGCGGCATTGGCCAAGAAATTTCCACGTAGGTCGGCCAACGCATGTTCAAAGGCATACTAAAAACAAGGTTGAAATTTAACCAATGTTTGAAGAGCACAGAAAGACTTCCTGAAGGCTAGACGGGTTAATTCCCTATATCCCTTGTGATACCTTTTGCTAGCTTATGCAAACAGGTTGAGGGAAGTAGGGAATTAACCCGTCTAGCCCTTTACCCAGTCAAGCTCCGTATCCGTCTAGCCCCATGCATGCCTTGAACTATGTCAGTCCTAGACCTATGCATAGTCCATCCTCATGCCCCTCTAGCCCAATGTATACCTAACCCTCTGTATGTCTATACCTATGCCTGTTCAGCCCTATGCAACAAACAACTCTGCCTTGTTCCAGTGATATTTGATGATTGACAATTTTTCATCCCTACATCTTTTATCCATTTTTTAATGGTTTTTGTACAGTTCTTGTCCGTGTACTTTTTATTTTGAACATATGCCCAGAAAACAGTGTATTCTCTACATATTAACTGAAAACTGACATAAAAATTTGCCACATGTGAGTATTACACCATCCAGATACAAGTCGGCCATTTATAGAATGGCGGACACGGCCAATTTTGCAGTCAAGTCCAGAAAATCTGCTTGCCCCAGAACGAATTTCTTCTAATATCAAAAAGGCACCCTGCGCAAAGTATTGAGTTAGAATGGTGGTAAAATTAGGTTGCTATGTCCCTCCTAGTGGTTGTTATCTTGTTTGAACTAAAAGGTGAGAATAAGAAGAAGAAGAAGCCGAAACGGTGACCTTTTATGCTATGCAAACTTTCTGATTTTCAGCGAAAGTAGGGTACTTAGTGGCCTGTTAAATACTTATATCTATTTAAAATCCAGCCAAACGTTAGAATATGGGGTTTTTGGAGCTCCAGAACATACCAGAAGTGAGTTTTGGCGCAAATATGTTAAGCTCTAATGTATGGGTGGCTATTTTGTTTTGGCGTCATCCCTACTGCATATTATGTAGTACTACTGTACTACATGATACACACATATACACCGTATTTGTTCAAATAGAAGCACCAGCCTCTATTTCCTTCCAGTAAGTTTTGACCCAGCCTCTATTCGAGCCTGGCCTCTATTCAAGCCCGGCCTTTATTCGAGCCCGATTTTTATTTCTTACGTACAGGAAATAATAATAGGAAATTGGCTGCCAATAGACCATTGCATACGTTCGAAAAGGAAAGCGTCGTTAGAACAGAGAACGACTAGTACTCTTTTCGTTTACATAGAGGACGATGTTGTTGGGTGCTTCTTTATTGGTGTTATTCGTACACTCTATCACTTTGAACATGAATTTGATGTTGTGTGGCTTTCTCTTTGACGTAGCTGACCTTCTCTTAATCGTAGATACTCTTCCATGAGATTTGTATCCAAAAACCATACCTTGAAGTGGAAAAGACCGTTCGTTATATCTATGGTTATATTGCAGGAGTACCCAGCGTGCATTCAAACCCGGCTTCTATTCAAGCCCTGCCTTCTATTAAACCCTACATTTATGGTAAATATGCGCCCCTCTGGCCTCGTACTATGGAACGTTTTGACAGAAAATCTGCCTTGTGGAAACTCGCGAAGAACTTCTTTCTTGATAGATTTTGTGCATTACCAGTTTTAGTTGTTTGGTCACTAAGGCCTTCTGAAGCCTTATCTATACCGATACAGCCAATTCTCAGCAATACTGTCAAGGAAGAACAATTTAAAGGTAAAGAAGAAGAAACAACATCGAACGAAAAACAAGGCACCAGATATTGCAGTGTAACTCTCCAAGATGTACAATTATTGTTCCATACTACTATCTATCTGTGCAAATCTGTCAGTAGATGATCCTGGAAACAGTCAAGGTAGTAGTTTACACTGCACGTACTGCACCCGTATGTCATCTCCGTGAGTCTTTCACCTTTCTCTCATTCACGAGCTTCCCCTCTAATAGTAAACCTATGTCATCCTACTATCTTTAGAAGAGCTATTTTAGGCTTTCCAATGATGCAAGAATATTTAAGATAGAAGCTACATAGCACACAAAACCATCGTTCAAATTTCCCTCCCTTTTCGTGGGCACTTTTGGCCGTACCGTATGTAAATTTGCTATGTAAATTTTCACCAGATTTAATTTTGACTGCTTGTTGAAATGAACATGATTTGCTAGTGGTAGTGAACAATGTCATAGCCCCTTTGGCAAACTTAAATGTTGGCTGCTGCATAATATTATGCAGTGTGTTCAGCATTAGCTTTCATATTCATATGACAGCCAACTTCTTTTGTGTACATTAAATTTTTATGGCGTATGTTCGCCGTACCACTTTTTGAGAGCTTCCTATGGGCCTGCATATATAATATATATATATGGATAAAATGGTGGCAGCGTGTCCCTTGATTTTTTCATGCCCGCATCAAGTATCAAAATTAGTCTAATCACTTGAACAATTCAACTTAGTTCTGTAATTTTCTGTCATTGTCTACTCACTTCACATAATGTCGCAAGATTCAGCACCCCAAGACTCGCAAGCTTCATTGCGCGTTCCGAGGGCCCCTTGCCCCCGATGTGGAAGGTTCATGCCTGTCAGGCTGGATGGCAATATCAAAAAGCATGGCCCAGTAATGGATTGTTGTGCCGGTTCTGGGATCCCACAAGCTCGCTGTCAGGTCAGTATCGCTACTTCCGATGACTCCACAGGAGATATGTCACCTTCCGATGTTGCCACTCCACTCGCCATTCCGTCTTCATCATCATGCAGGTATGTTATGTCCGATCTGGACATAAACAAAAATGGCCGCCATTATCAAAGGAGTGAAATCAATCGGTCAGTTTTGCATGTGCACGAGTAGTGATGTCCAGAAAACACCTTGTGTTATATCTTAAGCATATCCAATTTGTATCTGAGTCTTTTAGATTTTTCTGGAGGGTCACAAAACTTTGTATGACGAGTTTTTCTGAACGTATAAGAAAACATAAAAATTCAAAAACGCAGTGGTAGAAACTCAGGTTTTTGGACACAAAACTTGGCTCAAAGGAACACACAGATATCGAACTTATTAAATCCGAATCAGGGTCTTCAGGCTCCACTGCATGGCTGTTATGTCCAAGGATTTATGCAAAATTCTACGGTGACTGGTACAATTTGTTGGACATAAAACAAACGGAGCAATGTACAGAGACCCTGATTCAGATTCTAGGGGTTTGAACCTTTGGGAACAATACCTCAAAGTATCATGGTGCAAATCGGAGATTTCTACCACCTTGTTTTTGACGAAGTTTTCTTGTGGTGAAAGTTAGCTTCCTTTAGTAAAATCACGTGACGTCACATGCAATTGTGCCAGAAGACTAGTTGTACTCGTGGTCACCTTTCCACAATCTTGCCATACCAGTTTTCGTTCTTCAGAGAACTACCGCGGAACGTACGTTTGCAGGACTGTGCTCCTTACCAAGTTAATCTCTTATCAGATCAATTATGTTAGCCTTGTTCCGGGCGGCCTAACTGCGCAGTGCACGAATTTGATATTTTGAAGCACACCACTTCCTCTTAGAATTTACCTTTGCCTTCACAATGGTTGCAAAATAGTTTCAAAAAGCATATTATGTGCTCAAAACACTGGTTCTTCTGGAACTCAAGCGAAAAACGTGTAAACACCAGGCAGTGACGCCATCAACTAGCCAGCAGGTCGTGCGAACAACATGTGATATACCCTCTAAATGTGTTCCAATTGTATTACATTCCTCACAACCGCATAGACGCCCACTTTACCTCGGATTCGGACATAACATACCTGCACACCTTCTGTCATCAACCCTGGCCACTTCTCTACAAGGATTCTCAAGAGAATCCCACGCGCATGTGGGACATGTCGATTCACACTTGAATGGCTTCCTAAAGTCGGCAATTTTGTTGCTAACAAATTTGCTTTTTCTCTCTTGTGCGTATTTGAAATGGCAAACAACGATATTTAGACTGTATGAACAAATTCAAGCTATACATTTATCTATATTTCGACCAAATTTTCCATCTATCGTTCGAATAATTGCCGCTTTTTCGAGCAGCTGTATTTAGCAGTTATTCCTCTCAAGTAAATTGAAACTTAGGCCTAGAGACACTTTTGTGACGCTATGCCTACGTATCTGTGAAACGTCACGAAAATGGCACTTTTGTTGAGGGCGAAGATAAAGTCGCTTGGTCAGACCTCTAGATGCCTTCGAATCTCACCAAATCCAACTTCGATGGAATCTTAGGATGTTTCGGTTTGTGAAAATTGTTCCGGGCATAGTGCTACAATCAAGCAGTTTCTCACAATTGGATCATTTATGCTAACTTTTGGCCGGTTGAAGGGTTAAAAAACAGGTTTTTCGGTTATAACTTTCTTACGGAAGATTATAACCTATAGTCCGGAGCGATTTTCGGATAGCTCACCACTTGTTCTGTCTTTTTGCTTGTTTCATGGGAATTGAGAGGGATCTAAAGGTCTGACCAAGGCGAAGTTTGTCTGAAACTGCTATGTATTCCTAGGTCGCTATCTTCCTTCAGACAATAGAAACAATCGCTAGTTAAGTACCAACATGCACGGAATATATACAACTTTCGTTCAGTAAGAAGAACTCAGCAAAAATCAAGTCAACTAAGTAGAAACGATCGATAATCCGTGAAGCTATTTCAAGATGGCCATTTTTGCATTTTATTCCTGGATGGTTATAAATACCCTGTGCGTATGTGACATTAACTATTAATGAATAAAGGCCTTCACATGTACGAAAAGTAGAACAAATATCATGCAGCACAATTGCCTTGCTTATACACTAAAATTATACGTCATGAAATGTCACGAGCATATCACATGATCGAAGCCTTACACACGCCCAAATTCCAGCCTGTTAACACAATAGTGGGACTTTGGACATGTCCCACATGTGTGAGCATCAAGGGATTTAGTTGCTAAGAAGTTATCTTCCATCCTGAATGATGTGGTTAGTGCAAGTAGTTCTCCTTTTTGGGAGTGATTATTTCCTTTTCCCAGATGCTGTTTATGTGTTCCTATAAAGAGGGGGCCACAGCAGAAATATTGCAACAATGGTCAACCAGGCAGTCAGGGAAAGAAGATGTGGTTCCTGAATCATCCTTTAAGCAGCATCAAGCCAGGGAAGTAGATCCAACAAAGCACCTTGCTGCTAGAGTTGCTGGTAAGCTGGAAGAGGGTGACTTCAGTGCGGCTGTTTGGCTTACCACTTCCGACGAGTCCTTTGCCTCTGACGACAAGAACACTCTGCTGTTACTACAAAGGAAGCATCCACCAGCTCAACCTGATTCCCAGATTCCTCCTTTCAAATCACCTTGTGTCCCTCTGTCCATGACCTCCTCCACTGTGATTAAAGCTATTGCCTCATTTCCATCTGGATCAGCTGATGGCCATGATGGGCTCCACCCTCAACACCTCAAGGATCTAGTCAACACCCCATCTGGAGATGGTGCTGGATGACTTGCTGATTCGTTAACGTCCTTTGTCAATCTGGTTCTATCTGGCGATGTACCCCCTGATGCACAGGCTTTCTTTTTTGGAGTAAACCTCATAGTCTAAATAAGAAAGATGGTGGCATTAGACCAATTGCTATCGGTAACACACTATATTGTCTGGTTGCTAAATGTGATTAAAGGTATTGCCTCATTTCCATCTGGATCAGCTGCTGGCCATGATGGGCTCCACCCTCAACACCTCAAGGATCTGGTCAACACCCCATCTGGAGATGGTGCTGGATGGCTTGCTGATTCTTTAACGGCCTTTGTCAATCTGGTTCTATCAGGTGATGTATCCCCTGATGCAGAAGCTTTCGTCTTTGGAACAAACGTCATTGCATGGTCTAAATAAGAAAGATGGTGGCATTAGACCAATTGCTATCGGTAACACACTACGTTGTTTGGTTGCTAAATGTGCTGGAAGCTTGATTAAAGAGGATATGCAGTCACTTCTTTCACCTTTGCAATTGAATTACAGAACCCCAAGGGGGCGGAGGTTGTGGTTCACTCTGCACGTCGCTATTTCTCTAGCCTAGATGCAAACGGTGTCATGGTGAAGTTGGATTTCAGCAACGCCTTCAATTCCATCAGGAGGGACAAGATGCTGCAATCAGTATGGGAGATAGCACCATGGATCTACCCCCTGGTCCTACACCTCATACCACCAACCATCCTTCTAATTGTTCTTTGGGCAATCATCTATTGAGTCAGCTGAGGGAGTACAACAAGGGGACCTTTTGGGCCCTTTCCTTTTCTGCCTTTCCATCCAATCTCCAATCTGAATTTAGGCACTTTATCTTGATGATGGAACCCTAGGTGGCTGCCTAAAAGACGTTAGGAAGGACCTACTGCTGCTGGAGAAAATGTCAGATGATATCAACCTGGCCCTTAATCTGAAGAAATGTGAGATCATTAGCTCTGCTGAGTCCACAGGTCTACTCTCCTCAGTTCCTATCCATCTCTCATTTACATTGATCCATCATGCACAACCCTTCTGGGTTCTCCCATTGGTGATAACAGAAGTGTTAACCAGATCCTGCAGTCCAATATTGCCTCTTTGGGGCTTCTCGGTAGTAGACTTCAACTTCTGCACTCCCGTGATGTTCTCTGCCTCCTTCGACATGCTTTCAGCCTTCCCTAGGTCCCTTATGTCCTAAGATCTGCCCCCTGCTTTACCTAACCTCTGTTGCTAGCTTCTGCATGATGATATTCAGCAGTCACTGTTGGAAAAGATTTGTAATGTTCATCTGTGTGGCCAAGCTTGGGTACAGGCTTCCTTGCCGGTAAATTCTGGGGGATTAGGGATTAGGAGTTTGGACATGCTTGCACTCTCTGCCTTCTTGGCATCTACTGCTGGCTCCTCCTTCCTCTCTAGTATGATCCTCCCAGATAGATGCCCCACTGAAGACTACACCTTCAGCAGGAAGCTTTAGAAATCTGGCATGACAGCAACTCAGAGGATCCCTCATCAGGACTGAAGGTAACTGAAAAGAGGGCCTGGGACACTGCAGTGATCTATGGTGTATTTTCGTCACTTCTCTGCAAGGCTCCTCCAAAGTACAGAGCACATTTGCTTGCAGCTCAGAAGAAGGAGAGTGGAGCCTGGCTATATGCTCCCCTCCCCCCCTCTATCTCCTCTTTGGGTTTGCACATGGAAGACACAGTCATCACCATTTCAGTTGGCATTCGTCTGGGTTCTCCCCTCTGCTCGGAGAACATTTGCCAACATTGTGGGCAGGATGTGGATGTCAGCGGAACACATGGCCTCTCTTGCTGGCGAAGTCAAGGTCAAATCCCTCGCCATCGGCCCTCAACAATATCATTAAGCATTCCTTTGCAGCCATTGACATCCCTGCTACCCTTGACACAACATGTTTGCTCCTTCAAACATCCCACTATCCTATTCATCTGTTGGTCGTGTTGCTAATGAGGCAGCCAAGAACAAGTGTACGATATCGTACCCGTACAAACTTTCGCAGATAGCCAATTCTAACAATTTTTGCGTTTTCATTTTCACTTATCCCCCTTTAATCCTACCTTATTTCAGTCTTTTATTGCTTTAATCTTCCTGTTTCTGGAAGAAAGCCAGCCATGAAAGAAACGAGCAAAGGTACTGACTTGCTCCTCGACGTCTCCTGCTTTTTAGATGGCCAGTTTTGGTCATTGCACAAGCCTTTTCCAAAATTTTCGCAGGCTTACAATTTTCCCGCATGGCTTCCAATCTGTGAAATCCGCAAAAGTTTCATCTCGTGAAAATTTGTCTGTATACGGTATATGCTGATTTGAGGTAGTCTCAGCACTTTGTCCCATTGGCCATGGAAACCATGGGTATCTTTGGAGAAGATACCCACTCATTCTTTATTGAGATTGCCCGGCGTCTCAGATTACAAAGTGGTGATTCACTAGCCTTTCCGAAGCTGTGTCAACGGATTAGTGTATGTACCCAGAGATTGAACTCAGTATCTACTTTGAGGACTTGCCCCGTACCCTAATTTTGTGAATTGTTAGGCCTTTTTATCTAATATCTTTATTCTAATCATCTGTAGTGTCGTGTTCTTCTTGTTGTACAATTGTTTATGCAATAAAATGAAAAAAACAACATATATGTATGTATATATATATATATATACCGTATTCTCTCTAAAAATTCGTCATTCTAATTTTCGTCAGGTCTAAATCTTTGGTTTATTTGTATTCTAAACCTGTCAAATTTGCACCCATTCTAATTTCCATCATGTGACTCTAATTTTCGTCAGGTACCGGAAGTGATCTAATATTTCGTCATCTCCCCGCAGTACTCGATGAATTCGCTCGTGACGATCTCCTGCAACGGGTGGATTTTGTTCTTGTAGACACAGAGTCTCACTAAGACGAACCATTGCGACATTTTCTTTGTCTTTAAAGAAGGAAATACACAACGCTTGTGCTTATTTTGGCTTTCTTTGTGGATTTTTGTTTGTCCAAGTACGCAAGAAGGTCAAAATGGCGTACCTCCCATCACCAAAAGCTGGAATTATAGAATTCGAGAATAGCTTTCTAAAGATTCGTCATATTCTAATTTTCGTCTAAAAATTCTATATTTTCGTCAGGGTAAACAGTTTAGGGAAATCCTATTCTATTCTAATAGAAAGACGAATTTTTTGCTGCATTAGGTGTGACGAATTTTTAGAGAGAGTACGGTATAGGCCACAGACCCTATCTCAAGAGCCAGACTACTTGGTGTCTCCACAGAAGGGTCAGGTGCTTGGCTTAATGAACCCCCTGTCTCATCTATTGGGCTCAGAATGAATGATGATACAGTTACCATCTCCGTTGGCCTGCGCTTGGAGGGTGCTCTTTCACAGGGTATTTATAACCGTCCAGGAATAAAATGCAAAAATGGCCGTCTGACCAAGCGACTTTATCTTCGCCCTCAACAAAACTGCCATTTTCGTGACGTTTCACGGATACATAGGCATAGCATCACAAAAGTCGCCTTCTTCCCCCATTCTGTTGATACGTGAAATTTCGTACGTCATCTGAAAGATGCTGAATGACGCATTAAAAACAGCCACTAATTGATGACGTTGAAAACAAGCACCGCCCACAATCGGAACAAGCAACAGACGGTTATAAACACCCTGTGTTGTCACCCTCATCCTTGCTGACAATGCGGAGTGCCCATGGATAGAACATGCAGCTGTGCATGGATTAAGTTGTCGTAAAAGCCAGGGTCGCCACCCACGCCTTCATATGATCAATGACATCATCTGCAGATCAGTGACAGCAGCAGGAGTTCCTTCCCCATGGCCTCAGCAGATTAGATGGAAATGTCCCAATGGGGTGACCCTACTTCTCTGCAGGAATGGACATTCTCAAATCTGAGATGCCACCTGTTCTGATACCTTTGCCCCATCGTACTCCTCTTTAGTGTCCAACAGATCTGGAGGTGTGGCTGACCAAGCAGAAGCTCACAAGGCAGTCCAGTACACCCATCTTGAATCCAGCCATATTTTTGGTCCTGTCTTCATTGAATCTATTGGTTCCTTCGGTACAGAGACTCTCCTCTTCCTCAAGCAGATTTCACAGCATATGATGGCTGGCACAGGAGAGGTACAATCACTGCATTTTTTTTTATTCAGAGATTGTCTGTTGTAGTTCAAAGAGGCAATGTCCTTTCGATTCTGGGAACTGTGAATTATAGCTCTTTGATTGATGATATTCTTTAACTTCAATTCTTATATTGTTGGTAGTTATATTTATTTTCTCTTCTTCACTTTACTTAGATTATCTTTTCTTTTTGTTGTACATGTGCTGTTTTGGTGGATTGATAAATCAAAGAGAATCTATATCTATAATTCAGTAGAGCTGAATTTGTCTGTTTGCAAACTCCTCCATCAGCTCAAATGCGATCGACATGAAAAGTGGAATACTATCGAGGTGCTTCATGGGGAGTGTCATGGTGGGGTAGGCAGAAGGCTTCTCCCCACCCGAGAAGAGCACCGCAAGAATTTTCTTTGTGCAGAAAGACGCCATGTTTTCGCATGCATTTATGGAATGCACATACACATTCCGTAAACAGTATACACTGTATATGCACACTTTTTCTCTTTGATGGTGACCACAACCATATAACAAAATCCATATATTATATCACCATTTGGCTATCAACTGTTGGTCAAAGAATTAAATCCAAATTAGGTCCTACTATGTAAACACAGAATAAATTGAACATTATATTAGTATGTATCACCATCACAATCAAAATTCATCCCGAAAATTAGCCTTGGTATGTTACAGAGACCAGGGTTGTTACAAACAGGATACTTACGTATCTATCATGTTTAGGTGTAGTAGAATAGAGAAAGTATGGGCAGTATACCTGACAACACATGACATAACACAGACACAATAATAAAAATCATTGTAATATTCACTTACAGGGTATTCAACTTCATCAACTGGGTGAAGAAATGGTGCTGTGAAATCTTCTAGTAGTAAATTGTCAAGCAGACACATAGCACTACATTTCCACACCTATGCAATATGTAAGGTGTACCAAAGTTATGTGCAGAACCCTGCACACACACACACACACACACACACACACACACACACACACACACACATACTCAATTCTAGGTACTGTACATATGTATCACAGATATGTTACCTTAAGGCTACAAATGTTAGCGGGTATTAACTTTAGCGAAATTAGTGAGGAGCCTCAAATTTGCTAACTTGAGTGTCCGCTAACAATTATACCCCGCCAATAAATGTACCCACTAATATTTTGTATTGTACAATTTATATGGATGTACTGTGCACTGCATGGGAGAAAATGGTGGCTCTGAACAGAAGCAAAATCTACGCAAATTCATTGAAATAAACAGCAATCAGTGAACCAAATACATCTAAAATTTAAAAGAATGATTGGATTATAGCATAATATATACGTTATAATCATTTTCGATTTAAATTCACTAAAAAGTGATAACGATTCCTTCAAGCTCTTTGCCAACAAGATCGATTCTTCTAACCGTATCTACAAGGTTTTGTGATCTCAGTGTTTCGTTTCTGCAGCTTTCTATTGCAACAGTATAGTACGGTATAACATAAAGATTAGAAATGGTGATCTAGAAAAGAATCGGAAAAGGATTGGGTATTCAGCATTTGGTAATGGTAACATTTCCAAAATCGCCAACTACAGATTTGGCACATGCTATTAAATCGCTAAAATAAATACCCGCTACATGTTGGCCAACGACAAATGCTAAAATTAGGGCCCGCTAACATTTTTAACCTTAAGGTATGTCCACTTTAGACATAAAACAAAATTGCAGATGCTATCATAGGAAATTACCTTACTATCTACTGGAAAAAGATGTACAGTTATAAATTACAATTGGACCAATGCATAAGCATCTCTATTAATTTTGGTATCTGGTGTAGAACCCTGCCTAATCTAAATTTTTAATAAGACAGCATCTACTATCCAACAAATATGAAAGATGACCCCACAAGGATATTTCAATTGAGATTCGGGTTAAGGAAGTTTTAGTTTTGAATTTTAAACTTTCACAGATTGTTCCTACATGACCAACCCTCGGAATCAAAAAAGGGAATCTTTGTATGTTGTTCCATTCATTTTATCTCCAGTGTTTAGTGACTGAACAGATTTTTTTCTTATATGGATAATCTTGGATATTTAAGCTGTGGAATGGAGCAGCGAAATCAAATTTTGATTTAGTAAGTTTATACTCACTCTACATTTTTAGCCTATTTTTGTATACTATAACACCCATTTCTATGACTGGACTTTGTAATCTTTGCGTTTTCATGTAGGGCTGAAGAAAGGTCTGCAAAGGCAAACTTTTAAGTGCTGAATAAGCCTCTAAGTTACTCAGATGCAAAATAGATACTGTATGTCCTTGCTTTTGTGTAAGCATATATCACAACTGCGTGTACAGTATATCTCGTTCTGGCAGACAACAATTAAGGCAGTACTATTTTTCAGTGCATTTACCATTTTATCTTATGTCCAAATCAGACATAACTTACCTGCAATGTATGCATATGCTTGTTTACACCCATATGGTCATTGCAAAGCCTTGTGATACCTTGTGGCATTGTAGAAGTACATAAAAATGTACTAACCACGATAGTCTGAGACAATACAATGCTGTTTTACCAATGTGTTATAAGGCCTATTCTGGGAATTTCACCTTAGCTGCACAGTAGCACTGGGCAGCTAGAACCATACATATACATGATACTTTAGACCTGCTAACAAACCAGTACTTAGCATCAGTCTAGGCATTCGGTGAAGATGTCTGTTTAAGATATTCCAGCGGTTTTGGATTTTCCTTGACCAATCCCGTGATGAGAGGTTTCCAAGGAACATCCGTTACTGTTCTGCCCAGTGCTACTGATGAAGGGTGAAATTCTGAGAAAATGCCTTATAGCACATTGGCAAAATAGCAATGTTTCGTCTCAGACTATTGTGGTTAATACATTCCTATCTACCCTAGCTTGAGTTGAAGCTTTTTAGAAGTTAAGAACAGAATTTTAGAGTAGTTGCATCTTTACCCGCGGAATCCCTCTCCTCCTACTGTATTTGTCACCGTCATGGTGCTTTTTATAGTATGGTCAAACCGAGCTTACCTCGATTTATGCACAACTAAAAACCTTTGTTGATTGTAGAAGTACGTTACTTATATATATTGTATTACCAGCTTCCTTTCATATCGGTATCATTGCTTAGCTGTGTGGTGCAGGTTTTCGCCAAGAATGAATATATATTTAATATATATATATCATGGATTTGCCCATAATTGAGGGTCACTTTGAGTCACCCCTGACCACAGCTGACTCCAGAGGAAAGGCACGATTGCTGGCATCCAAACAGAAGGAGTCAGGGGCTTGGCTTACTTCTTCTCCGGTTTCAGCACTCGGCCTCTGTATGGGAAATGAAACCATCTGGACTGCAGTGGGCCTTCGTCTTGGAGCAACCCTTTGTGTCCCGCACGATTGTCCTCGCTGTGGACCACTCTGGAGTACATGGGCTCAGTTGCCGGAGTAGTCAAGGCAGATTGCCCTGACACACAGCACTGAATGACATAGTCCATCGGGCCCTTTCTGCCAATGTGCTATCCACACTGGATAGCACATTGTCAGCAGAAAGGGCTCGATGTCGGTCGATGGGCTTTATGTCGGTCGGATGGTAAGAGACCTGATGGCCTCACCATCATACCCTGGGCTAAAGGCCGTGCCCTTGTTTGGGATGTGAAGTGTTGGGACTCCTTCGCCTCATCCAACATTCAGATGTCATCATCCCAGCATGAGCTGCTGGCCAATCATGCGGCAACCAAGAAGCGAGATCTGTATGGCGAACTATTCCACATATTCCAGCCCATCACTTTTGAGTCTACTGGAGTTTTTGGGCAGGATGCCCTTGATTTTTTCCATGACCTAGCTAATCGTACGCATACATTAACAAATGACCCATTAGCATATTTGAAACTGTGCCAACGAATCAGTGTGTGCATACAGAACTATAATACCACTTCAATTTTAGGTTGTTGTACTTTGTGATTTTTTTGTTCTATTTTTGGTTGTTGAACTGTGTGATCTTTTTGTTCTAAATATTATATATGTGCATCCTTGTACTCTGTTTACTTTGAATAATAATACTCATATATATATATATATATATATATATATATATATATATATATATATAACCATTTAAAAATGGTAAAAGGATGTAGGATTGACATAGGACTGTGCAAAAAGGATCCTCCAAAAACCCATGGAACAAGAGTAATCTGCGAAACCGGTGCAGGGCTAGGTGGGCAAAGGGCAAGACGGGCATAGGGCTAGACGAGCACTGTGCAAATTCCTACATCCCGCATGTTCAGCACATTGTATTATGGTATATATGTGCTGCGGGATGTAGGAATTTGCACAGTGCTCGTCTAGCCCTATGCCCGTCTTGCCCTTTGCCCACCTAGCCCTGCACCGGTTTCGCAGATTACTCTTGTTCCATGGGTTTTTGGAGGATCCTTTTTGCACAGTCCTACGTCAATCCTACATCCTTTTACCATTTTTGAATGGTTTTTATACACCCTTGTTTGTGCAGTTTTTCCTTTAAAGTGAAATAATGGTTGCTCGAATAGAGCCTATTGAAGAAGGTTTCCACTGCTGTTGAGAAGGAACACAATCATGCCAATCTGTAAGATAAAAACTAAAACTATGCAGCTTTCAGACTAAAATCAATGTACCCACTTAGAAACAAAGGCTAGAAAGAAGAACTGAACAATCTCAAAACGGTACTAGTGTTGCGTAGCCATACATTGCCGTCACTATTATTTTGTAGCTAGTGTCTCAAAAGGCATCAATCTCACTTCAAAACGCTTCTAACTATACTGTATCATTACTTCAGAATAGCAGTTGCAAGTCTGTTTCGACCAAAATCGACGAATCGATCCCCCTTTCGGTTGTAACTTGCTTCCATCAAAATCGGCGAGTCGATTCACCTTTCGCGGACATGTTTTTCTTCGTCGAGCTCAAGTTACATGCAATGAATGCAATAAACAAGCAATGAATCTAGTTTTAGGTGGGAGGCTAGCAATGAATCTTATTATAGGTGGGCGGATGCCGACCGCAAACCTAGTCTATGTTAGTCCGATTCATTGTGGGGGGCTCTTCTTAAGTATGGGATTTTCCTATCCAAATAATTCTCACTCTGCGCTACACTAGCTGCTTCAAGACCCCTCAAAGGCACCCCGCGTGATCATTTTGAGTTTTAATATGAAGTTTGAAGGTTACAGAACCTTCCTAGTGATCGCTAGCCCGTTTAGTTTAAAAGCGAGAAGAATAAGGGGGAAAACCAAATCATTATTGATTGAAGTTGTACAAGTCAAGAAATTAGAAAGTATAATTAAAGTTACATGATTACAGTATGGACCCTAGACACATGGTTCCAGAACAAACAACAGAGCTGTGTAGAGGCTGGGCATGGCAAGGGCTGAAGTACATGTGTTACATGCATACATAATGAACTTAGACAAGTAGACTAAACTATAAATGTTGATGTGTAGAGCCAAATATACAAGACTACATGTGTTGAGTTACTGAAGTAGTGGCCGAGATGCATTCCAGGTTTCAAACTGTCTGGCGTTGAAGATGACTTGGGACCCAGCTATGGCTGCCTTTGCCGCCTGATCTAGGAGGCGTGTCACGGCTGACTTAGACATGTCACGTAGGAGCTGCCGTAAGGATGTCCTAGTTCCGGGTAGCCAGTGACCTAGGGATCCAATTTCAACGGTGATGAGGCTTGATCTGAATCCCCGAGAATCCAGATCACTTAAGGCTAGTTGGTAGTTCGGCTTATCTTCCTTACGTTGTTTGGCATTTATAAGGCTTTCTGGCGAGTTGAATGGAATGGTGAGTTCAACTAGGGTAACTTCCTGGTTAGCGATTACAACTATGTCTGGACAGGCGGTGGTAACAAGCAACTCGCTTGGAATGGTGGAGGGAGGATTTTCCTCTGCCCTGAGTCCGGGGAGGTCAGCAAGGATTCGAGCTTCGGGTAGTGCTGTTTTGAGGCCTTTCACTAGAACATTCAGAGTGCTGTCATGCCTCCAGGTGTACCTACCCTGTTCCAATGCGATTGGACAGGCTGACAGGATGTGGTGAGTGGTGGGGAGGTGGTGACTGCAGAGAGCACATCTCGAATCAATTTGTATACGCCATCTCTTGAGATTTAGTGGTGTTGGCAGAGTGTCAGAGCCAGCCCGCAATAGAAAGGAGAGCTGGCCTGCTGGAAGGCCTGCTTGGATTCGGTTCCAAACTCCATTGCGAGCTTCTAGCTCTGTGATGTCAAGGAATTTCTGCTGTACAGTAAGCTGCTCTAGCTTGCTGCCCCAGATTTCCAGTCGGTGTTGCCTGAAAACTTTTTTGCCGTGATTGGATAGCTGTCTTTTGCCAATTGATGTTATGGAGTTTCTGGCTTTCTCTAGAAGCAGTGTGGAAGCATCTGGGACACCTTGGCTACTGAGAAAGGACTCATCTGTGAGCAATGATCCTAGCTCTGTGATCATAGGATCTTGGGATGTATTGATGGCAGAGAGAAATACAAGCTTGGCCTTTGTGCGGAGCTCTGAGATCGATGGGATGTCAATCACATTTGGGTGATGAATGATAGCCGTTGTGGTACTTCTTGTTAGGCCCAACCACTGTTTGATCTTTCTCATTGCTGTGGCTTGCATCTTGTTGCAGGTGGATTCAGTGATGTTGTTGACAGCCAAGTGAAAGTGGAAACTAGGGACCATATACCTTTTGTAGATCCAGAGTTTGAATTCTCCTCGGATGCAGGACTGGTCAAGGTTATTCAATTGTCTAGTAAATTCACCAATGAGATGGTTTCTTGCTGCTTTTGTTGTACACGATGGTGAATCGCCAATAATCTGACCAAGAAACTTGGTTGGACCGGTGGCAATGTTTCTGGTTGTCCCTTCGCCCACTTTGAAGACAGTTGTCTTGGTAACTTTCTTGCCATTGTATACCAAGGATACACATTTGGAGGGTTTCAAGGTTAAGGCTAGATCATCACAACATTTGGTAACAACATTCAAAGCTTCTTGGTGGTTTTCAGTGGACGTGGAGATGATGGTCGAGTCGTCTGCAAATCCTTTCACTTTGTGAGGTGCAGATAGCTGGGTAGATGTCATTTCCTCTGGATGTACAAACCATTTTCCATTTCCCTGAGTTGGAAACCAGCGGATCTCTTTTAGGCTAATAGTCTCACTAGCTCTGCTCTTGCGATAGTAGAGTGATGCAGTACCGTCTGGAGAAAGTGATAAAACTTTTGCTAAGTACCACCCAGTTGGCTCAGGTGAGTCAACTTCATCCCAGTGAGCATAGATGTAAGAATTCACTGGTGGGAGGTCTGCCGGTGGCGCCAGTGGAACTCTAATACGGAATCCCAGGGTGGATAAAGATTGAGCTGCTGCTAGTATTGGGTTAAATGCGATTAGAAAAATGAGTGGTGAGAGGGTGTCTCCTTGAAAAACTCCTTTGTTGATCGTGAAATTTGGGGTGGCTCATTGTTTGGTGACCACATACCCTGTGAGTTGAGAGTATGTGCTGTTGATGAAGGAGCAGATCTCTGGAGGTAGTCTAATATGAGCTAACATATCTCGGATCAACAAGTGGGATATTGAACCGAAGGCATTTTTGAGGTCGAGGAAGGTGACGCTGAGAGGTGATCCATGTACATAGGCATTTTGGATGATAGCTGACATTGCAAAAATGTGTTCCATGGTGCCATTGGTGTCTGTCAAAAATCCTTTCTGGAGGCTGGTATTAAGGAGGCCGTTTTGTTGTAAGAAGTCTTCTAGACGTATAGCCAAAATCTTGTTAAATAGCTTTCTGACAACTGATGTAAGGGCGATGGGTCTAAAGTTCTCAGGTAATGATTTGTCGCCTGTCTTGTGAATAAGGATAAGTTTTGCGGTACACCATTCTTTAGGAGCTGTTTGATCCTTGAGTAGGATTTTGGTGAAAAGAGTAGCCAAGAAGTGGTGAGTGGATGGCATATTCTTCAGGTGGTGATAAGATATGCGATCTTCACCGGGGGAGGAATTTGATGGTTTTTTCTTCAAAATTCTTTTGATAATAGCTGGAGTGATGGCAGACATGTCAAACGGAGACATTTCATCTAATGGTGGAGATGGCATAACTTCTTTAACCCAGGTGGGGAGGTGAGCGTAAGAGCTGTCTCCAGCAAAGCTGGTTTGAAAGTGAGAAAGGGCTTCATTAGCTTCAAATTTGGGCTGTATTTGGTTTGACTTCTCTTTACACAGTTTCTTAGAAAAGTGCCATGGGTTGGATCTGAAAGCTTTCTCTTGGTTACGGACATCACGATCATGGTCTAATTTCTTTTTACCTTTAAGACACTTATTGTAGAGTCTACAGGCATCTAGAAATGCTTGAGGATTCTCCTTACGCTGTTTTCTAAGATTGTTTTTCACAAACTTAAGGTGGTTCACTATTCTTTCAATTTTTCTCGTTCTATGAATCACACTCACTTGAACAGCACTAGGGTTCTTGCGTGGTAGTATGTCATATCTTTCAAGATGATCATTTAGTAAGGAGGAGAAGATCGAGGCTGATTCTGCCGGCTGCAAATCGTCTGAAGCCAATTGGAAGTGGATAGGTGCAATTATGGTTGAAAATTCGCCATCAATCTCGGACCAGATGTCACGGGGAGAATTACTGAGGTCGGTTGGCGTCATGGGTCAAGCAGTGGATCGAAAAACACTTCGTTGTGAAAGGGGAAATCTCCTTAGCTTCGTCCTCCTGACTTGCGCGCCTAAACCGCCATTTTTTTTTTTTTTTCCCCTAACTATGCGAAGACTTCAGAACACGAATATATCAGAAATGTAACCTTTAATAGTTGTAATTATGTCTGGAAACCTCCTCAAAAACCTTACAGAATGGAAGAAAAACGGCGGGTGATTTGAGCCGACTTTAGGGCGGCCTTTTTGTTAAAACCTCACATGTGGGACATGTCACACCTGCGATAAAGATAGGCCGATTTTTTGTTCGCAGTTCACTGACACGCACTTTGAGTGATTACGGGTGAATCTTCACGATAGCTCAATGTTGTGTCTAGAAAGAGACCTTGAGGGGTTCTTTTTATTCTTACTTGTGAAATGGAGAAATTTCGATAATAGCCCGTATAAGCCTACGAACTGCCATATTTGTTGTACGGATGAATCCTGACTAGAATATGACTTTTACCTTCAAATCAGTTTTCTGCTAACTCCTCCTAGGAAAAGGATGCGAGTGCTTTGTGACAGTGGCTAATGCTCCTCAATATACCTGGTGAGTGACCTTAAATATATAGTGGAATGATTTGAGCATGGAAATCAAAAGCGGCATCGGTGATAATAACGATGCCAACAGCCATGTTTGTGCACAATGGTATCTGTAGTGAGTATACGGATTTCCCGTCGACAGCTATGTAAATTATGCCGTGAAATACAAATAGAAGAATCATTGGATATTATAATTTTATTTTGGGAACATATAGTTTGTATGGGTGGCAAAATTGATGTATCTGTGTGTGTTTGTGCATATATGTTTCCGTGTGAATGTGTGTGTGTGTGTGTGTGTGTGTGTGTGTGTGTGTGTGTGTGTGTGTGTGTGTGTGGCTGTGTGTGTGTGGGTTGCCTGTGTGTGTACGTGTGTGTGTGTGTGTGTGTGTGTGTGTGTGTGTGTGTGTGTGTGTGTGTGTGTGTGTGTGTGTGTGTGTGTGCGTGTGTATATGTGTGTGTGTGTGTGTGTGTGTGTGTATGTGTGTGTGTGTGTGTGTATGTGTGTGGCTGTGTGTGTGTGGGTTGCCTGTGTGTGTGTGTGTGTGTGTGTGTGTGTGTGTGTGTGTGTGTGTGTGTGTGTGTGTGTGTGTGTGTGTGCGTGTTGTGCATGTGTGTGTGAGAGTGCACAAAACAACTTCAAAGCATTTTTGAAAACAAGAACCGCACTTCATGTATATCTACTATACACGGGACATAAAGGTTGCACCCGTGTGACAAACTATAGGGGAAAAGGAGGTCAAATGCTAAATATTGGCCTATACAACAATTGTTACAGTATAGCACTTCTTGATAAAGTAGTTAAACTCAAATCAATAAATTTACTTAATACAACCTCTTCACTTGATATAAAGGTTGAACCCACCACCCGAACTAGGGGTGAAGGCGGCCTTCTCCTCTAGTATATATGAATTATTTATCAATAGACGAGTTTCAAAATGACAAATTTGACGTCATAGGTCACATGATAATACATCACGGTTGGCAATAGTTTATATCGTTCACACATGTTTATACCGTGCAATGGCTGAAAATGCCTTGGCGATTCAGCATATCAAGGAGAAATTGATGCTACAGCGTTCTGTGGATCGTAAGGAGCTGCAGGAGGAATTATTTGGCTTAAAAGTACAAAAACTCAGAGAGCTTTGCAAAGATTTAAAGGTAAAAATCGGCAGCACGACCACGACACAGATAGTTGGACAACTCCTTTCACAGTGGCAGCTGGGGATCTTAGCCGAAGACAGTGATGAAGAGCCCACTGTCTCAGCAAAGAAACCAGCATCGGTACAGCAAAAGCTTGAAGAACTGCCTCCCTTTGAGTCCATCCAAACATGGGAGAAAGATATATCAGTGCTGCAATCTTTCATTTTGGCGATCTCTTCATGTACCTGATCGAGAGCCGGGACAAGGCATACAATTGTGAGAACTTGAAGGTATTCAAATCACTCAAGGGATACAAGAATATTGATGAGGGCTATGTAACCAACACATGGATTCATGCCATTCCAGAAACAGATATTGTGTATGTGCGGAGTAGCTGTTTTTCTTCTTTGATGGTCAAGCAAACATACACTGTCTATGTATGTCTGAACAGAAATGGAACAGTTTTCTCTGTAAAGTGCCAGTGCAAGGCAGGACTTGGTCAGGCCTACAGTCATACTGCTGCCATGCTGTTCCGTTTCGAGAGCTTAAAACTGAGCAATACTACCTCCATTCCTGAAGACATAACATGCACAGGGAAATTGCAGCAGTGGAATGTACCATCCAAGCGGGAGGTCCAGCCTGTACCAATTTTAGAAATAACTTTCTGCAAGGCAGAGTATGGGAAGACAACCAAATCAAAGCAGCCACGAATTAGCGACTCTTCTCCAACATCGTCTCAAAATGAGATGGCAAACCGAATGGCAGAATTTGTGGAGACAGTGCAAGCTGTTTGTCCCAACAGTGGTGTTCTCCACTTTTGGGATGTTGCGCATAGCAGAGAGCCTGCCATCCTGTCTCAGGATATGCTGCTTCAGAGGGAATGTGAGAAACTTATTCTATACAATCCCAGTGTACCATACAGTTCTCAGCCATCCAACGACCTGCCATCCAACTTGACAATTCTATCTGAGGTGATTGAAGAATACATGGAAGCCTCTGAGATGTCACCAGATCTTTCCACATTTATAGAAAGCAACACCAAGGACCAAGCCAATAGTGAGCTTTGGAAACTTTTACACAATGGCGACGGATGAGCTCCATTTTTGGAGAGATCATGCATCGGTGGGAGACAACAGACAGTGACAGCATAATTAGGCGCACTATGGGTTACACACGCATGGAATTCAGCACACCAACAATTCAATGGGGAAGATAACGAACGTGTAGCATTGGGACAGTACTTAAAGATAAAGAGGCAGCTCATGCCAAACACAAGGCTAAATTATAAAAAGAGTGGGTTAACCCTCCTTCCTACTCACTCTTTCCTCTGAGCGAGTGGGGATGGGTGGATAGAAGAAGATGGTGAATTAGGTATTCTAGAGGTGAAGACTATCTATAGCATAGATAAACAGGTAGTGACCGACATCAGCCCAACTGAGCTTGCCAAAAACCCTAAGTGCTGCTTGGAGGTTAGGAAGGAAACTGGCAAACCTCACTTAAAGAGAAACCACAACTATTTCTATCAGGTGCAAGGTGAAGTTAACATCGTGGATGTGCCTGGTGTGATTTCATTGTGTGGACAAAAGCAGGTATATTCATTGAGAGAATATCAAGGGATCAATATCTGTGGGAGATTGACATGTTGCCTAGGCTACTAACATTTTACAAGAACATTGCACGAGAAATTTTACAGAAAGATATATTAAGAAGCATATTACAAAAAACTGACTGAGTTTCATTATGTTTGCATGTTCTCTTGCATGGCTCATGCAGGCATGTAAAAATACATTGTGGTAACATTATTATTGATCAGTAGAACTATTTATCAATATTTTACAATAACAGTCTGTCGGGATCTCGTAACTAATAATTATGAAAGTATTCATGCTATACCTGGTGGTGATAAATTGGTGAGGTAAGCACAGACAGTAAACACATGGGATACAATGTCAGCAAGAGTTATTGGCATTATTCCCTGCAAAATTCTGTAATTTTTTATCCGTCCAATGACTCTTTCAACATGAATCCGAGCTTCGGCAATTTGTCTCGTTTTGGTGACATCTCTTGGTTTCAACTGTGAAACATTCTCCATGAAAGGGGGAATGGTCAGGGTTACTTGTTGTGGGGCCAAAAGGTCTTGAATGCTGAATCCCCTATCAGCCATTACATTGTCACCAGGTTCAAGCAGCTCTAATAAGCCACTGTGCTGGGTTAAATGGTGATCTGACACTCGTCCTCCCCATAAGTCAGAAATAA
This sequence comes from Halisarca cf. caerulea, assembly GCA_963170055.1. Taxonomy (NCBI): domain Eukaryota; kingdom Metazoa; phylum Porifera; class Demospongiae; order Chondrillida; family Halisarcidae; genus Halisarca; species Halisarca cf. caerulea. Next base: position 41,209 of record CAUJGJ010000270.1, on the reverse strand, counting down.
AGGTCAAGGCACCACCTGGGCTGATACCAACAAGTACTTTAAAAGTATTGTGCTGTTTGTAATTGGAGAATGTTAGTGACTGACTTTGAAGGGATGACGGTCGTTGAACAAAAATTTCAGTGCAGTCTATGATGATCCTGGTGCTAGGAAATCTGCTGAATTGAAGTGGCATCCTCCGTCGTATCAATTCTTTGCTTGGCCATGGAAACAACAGTTTTAAATCGTTGTATATGACATTAATCCACCGTATGAACATGCGTGAAAATGCTGGCTCAGATACTCCAAACCGATCTGCAATATCTTGGTTCAAAAGACCCAATCTCAGTTTCATGAGAGTTGCCAAAAATTCATTTCCAGCGTTAACTTTCTAGACCTTCCCTAACCCTTTTCCACGATAGAAGGTTTCAGATAGTTGAACAGGGCCATTAAAGTTGACTTGTTGGGCAAACCAGTGTAAAACTTCACGCTTTCCTCATTACTTAGCCAGTGGATCCCAAACTTCGAATGCTCCAGCTCGCTTTCTTTTAGCGCTATTTGCGTTTGGAGTTCCTGGACTTGTGTACTCAAATCTGCCACTGTTAAACGAAGGGTAGCGGATTCCTCGCGCTTTTTATGCTGTTCTTCGCTAACCAAATCGTCTTTTTTAGTTTCCTGCTCTATGACCTCAGCCTCGTACTCATCTGACGCCTTCAGGAGGTCCCGTTCTTCGACCATCTTTCTTCTCTAGGCAGCGCGTGCTACCCTCTGTGGGTCAGAATGAGTTGTTGTCCTTCTCTTTCCATCACGAAAAAGGGTTGGAATGTAATCTTGACTATCTGGATCCTTGGAAGGTTTTCCACTGACAAAATGTTCGCTACACAAACGATGGTGGTCTTTAAGTTCCCATTTGTCTCAAGATACGGCTCTATCCCACAGTTGTCGGCGTTTAGGGTCCTCGGGAAAACGATGAAAGGTGATTCCGGTGTCTTTGGAGAAATGATTTGCACAACCAGCAGCACAACAGCTGACAGGCATTTTGCGAAGCGCACTAATATATTTTTGCCAACTGTAAAATTCGCACGAGGAAAGTGACGTCATAGTGCACAAGGTCTATAACACCAAACACATGTTCGGTGTTATAGAACAAAAAAAGAATCTACCAACAATACACAAAGATACCAACTAGTCAAAAGGGGTTATGACACATGCTGCAGGAGATGGTATGTGGACAGAGGGTCTCCACTTGCAGTCTTGATCCTCCACCCAATGTCCCTCAGTAGTTCTAGAGCGCTACGACTGAAAGGTCCAGCTGTCTCTACCACAACAGGAGCGATATGATAGAGTGGCATTTAGTCAGTGTAGAGTTGGGACTTTATTTTCTCAGCTTCAGTCGTGGGGTCAACACTGGATAGATGGAGGTGTGAGGGGGTTAATGTGCCTGAACAAGTGACGTCCCATGCCAGGGAACTGTGCCTGAACAAGTGAAGTCCTATGCCAGGGAACGACCCCGCTTCCATGGGACCAATGTGATCCCATCAGGCCTAATGCCAGTGGTAAGGCAAGTGCCCTGAGGTTCCAATTGTGAAGGCATGCACCACAGCTGCTGATAGGGCTCTCTGGATGATGGTATTTAATATAACTGAGCTATGGTGTGTCTGATGTCCCTTGCTCTTCCTGCACCTCAGGCTATGGTTGACCATCTCACTCACAAATATACCCACAATTCTGACATGGATGTGGGATGACAAGGGGCACTCCTATATGGAGACCAACTGTGATTCTGATCGCCTTATCTTCCATGCGAAGACCAAGTGAGGAGAGTGGTGGTGCATCCAACCAGTATCCAGATTCCCTGGTAAATGCTGCAAGAAGTCGTGCTCTACTCCAGCTGTTTGCTGGGGCTGAAATAATCAGCTTCTTCTGTATACACTCCACCTAGACAGCATCCCATTCCTTCTGCTTCATCCTGTCCACTCCTAGCGGAGGTGGGTGATCAGGTCTTTTGACCATAACTGGATGGCTGATTCCATGACCACTGGTGGCGAGTATGAGGGCAGCAGGTATGTAATCAATTCATGACAACCAGCAGCAGAGGACAAAAAAGCACTAGGCACGAGCTCGGTTGTCATTCTGACCCCAATACCTCCCCACTCTCACTGGCAGTGATGCCTGTATCCACACAGCATCAGAGGAAAGGTCCACATTTAATACTGTGGACAGGGCATTACGTAGTACTACGTCAAACTGAAAGAGCAAAGGTGACAAAAAACAGGGTGCTGTTCACAAGGTGTGCAATACTTTTGGCAAGGCAAATACATGCCTCAACAGGAGAAGCGCATCATGCCTGGCTAAGTGGTTCAACCTCTCACCCATGGTCTTCAAGGATTCAATTTTCCCTTGGAGTACCACATTGATTGATGATGTATCACCAATAGGGAAGACAAGAAGGACAGCATCAGTGGACTTCACCATTCTCATGCTCTTGAATGATTGTGTAGGTGGTTGGTTACTGACATCAAGACATCTGATTAGCTCACTCTTTTGGTGATTGAGGCTCAGATCCAGCTTTTTCGCTTCTTCTTCAAACACAGACACATCCTCAATGAGTATGTCATGGTCTCCACCGATTGTCCCATCAGCTAAATAAAACACTTTGAAGTTGGCCTTTAGCCGCAAGGACTGGGTGATGGTTAGACAGAACAGCAGTGGACACAGAGTGTCACCCTGCTGTACACCTTCTGCAGAGGAATGATACTTCCTCCAAAGAGTAAACTTGATTCACACGAGTAGCTGGAGTAAACGAGTGGAAAGAGTTGAGGAGCATGAATCTTCACAGCTTCCAACATTTATCCTGGCGGACGGAGTTAAAAGCGTTCTGAATGTCCAATTTCACTACAGCCCTTGATGGTGTCAAATCCTCCACTTAAAATCTAGTAGCATGTACTGCTGCCTCTGCACATCAGGAAACTCCAAACCCCAACTGCAGTGGGCTCAACATATTGCCCATCTCTTCAGCAACTGATCTACTAGCGCACTTGGTACCAGGCGTTGAAGATATGCATGGGGTGTATTCCTCCTTCCTTCTTCTTCAGTGCTGTAAGGAAGGCACCAAAGAAGATTGGCCTGAAGTCGATCAGATGGAACATTGGCTGACCAAATGAGGCTTGTTGGGTGGTTATTGACTGCAACAAACTCTGGCCACCTGTACCAGTAGATTTACTAATTAAGTCAAGTAAGTGTTGTGGGTGCAAACCATCCGAACCACCTGCTGAGCCTTTCCGAAAGGAATGTGCAGCCTGCAAGACTTCTTCTTGTGACACAACTAATAAGATACACTCAGGGGGAGAGGGAAATGTCATGTTGGGGTGCTGTGGACAGTGTTCAGACTGCAGAACAGCCAAAGATTCGTCATCATCAAATTCAGCAAAGGCCTCTGTAGAGGAGGCCAATCTGACTGCACCAGTGCAACCCCCTCCTCCAGCCTGGAGGAGACCCTGGCTGCTGAGCGTTCCATTGGCACTGACACAGAAGAAGTTTTCCGTGCCACACACAGTCTGCAATCTCTGGATTGGAGCTCAGATAATGTTTCTGCCACAATCTGGCAGTTCAACAGAGTAGACAGACTCCAATGCAGGTACCCACGGGAAGGAACAAGCAAGACTTTGGAAAAGGAACAACTGGGCCTAATAATCAATATTGTTAGAATCGGTAGTGAGGATGTCAATTATTTGTGATAATTTGGAGGCTGCGCTATTTCTGGAGGCCCAGGGGTCTGCTTTATCACAGAGATGCATGCGCCAGTCAGCATATCTATAAGGGAGACCATAGAATTGGGTACAGGCGCCAAAATCAATGTGAATCAATCAGAGCTACTTCCATGAGAAGCAGGTTGCCGTTCAGGCCCTGGCTTGACAACGATTTAGTGCTGGGCCATGGATCCTGACAGGGCATTGCCCGAATGACTGTGGAGACGGCCAGTACAATCCTTCAAAAACCTTGAGGACTTCGTTCCAAAAGCTCCTGTAGTTTCCACTGCAACTGGCACAAAGATGAGTGTTGATTGCAAGTGGCAGTACAGGTCCTCTTTCCTAGACTCAGCGAAATCTGCCACCGCCCATGTGTGACTGATTGCCAAGCAGCGGTAAGTTTTCGCAAAGGTGTCGGAACAAGTGACATCCCATATGAGCGGGTGACCACAACTCCAGGGCATCATTGTGACACCATCATGGCGTTTCCCGTCAGACCGTGCCAGACCACAGGGATCCTTCTGGGAAGGAACACCAGCTGCAGTCAATGGCAGGTGGACAATGTCATTTAAGGCATTGTGATGTGGATGTCGTCCTTGGCTTTTAACACAGCTGAGGCAGTGAATGGTGTACTCATCAACTGTAGCTCCACAGTGATGGCAGTGATGGCAGAGATGGTGGCGGCAAAGGGGCATACCAAGACGAAGTCCAACACAAATTGAAATGGTGTTGTCATCCATTCGGAGACCCAGGGAGGAGAATGGGGGGGGGCATTCAATCAAGCCCCAGATTCCTTGGAAGCAGCCCCCAGAAGTCTAGCCCTTGATACAGGACTTGGACTTGTGCTGACTAGATGCTAATAGCTAGCGTGTGCTTTAGGAGGTCCCAAACCTTCTGTTTGCCTTTGTTAGGGCTGGATGGAGGAGACAAATTGTCGCCATTTCAATGAGCCAAGGCGAGTCCAACATCTGGGTAAGACGAACTGTGCATATGCGATGGGAGGATCTACCTGGTAAGAGGAGCACAGCCAACAACTGAGGCCAAGAACGCAGAAGGAGCAAGCTGGACTGCACTCCACCGAAGGATGACAGGCAGGGATGTCTGGAGCCATGCACAGTCATCAGAAAGGTTGATGTATATGTATTGCATGTATATATTGCATTATATTGTATTGTATATATTGTACAATAAATATTGTATGTATTGTATATATATATATATATACTCAGGGAAGTATCCAGAAATTTTTGAGTGGTGGTTATAATAATGGATCATTCTTAAAAAATTCCAAATGACCAAATTTATTCAAACCGGATTGGTGGTCAGCCATCTTGTTCCTAATATATGGTTGGTTAGTTCCCTGAGTATATTATACATATATATATATATATATATATATATATATATATATATATATATATATATATATAATTCAGTAGAGCTGAATTCATCTGTTCGCAAACTCCTCCCACAGCTCAAATGCAATCAACGTGAAAAGCGGCATACTTTCGAAGAGCCTCATGGGGAGTGTCATGGTGGGATAGACGGAAGGCAATTCTCCCCGCCCGAGAAGAGCGCTGCAAGAATTTCCTCCATGTGGAAAAGACGCCATGTTTTCGTATGTGGTTATGGAAAACGTATGCGGTATTCTGGAGACTACATGTACTTCACAGCAGTTGCAAAATCTACTACTGAGAACAAATAGCATGAAAATAAGCATTAGATGTACTTCACGTGCCAAAGATGCAACCCTTCTAATTCTGCATGCTTATTGCACGAGTTTAGGGTATGTGGGAGACTAGACGAACGATTTTCTTGATGGCTAAGGCACAACACCTCTATGGCACTTAAATGCAAGAGTTCAGGGTAGGTGGGCAAATGGTAGACTAAGGCATATCGGCATATTGCTTTGGTGCAAGAACAGTGCCGCATATACAGTATATGTACAGCGACGATAGAACCCCCTTAGATAGTGAGCCGCCTTTCCAGTTCAAAAGACTGCAATTCCCTATTCGATCCGGTCTTGCAAAGACAGTTAATAAAGCACAGAGGCAGTTAACAATGCAAGAATTTAAGTATAAAGGTATTGACTTGAGCACTCCATGTTTTTCGCCATTGCATGCTGTATGTTGCACCATAGTCGAGGAGTGGATCATGTAACTCGATCGGTAGTGATGCATGCACTAGGCAAAATCACTAGGTGTGCACAATGGGTAGAACCTCGCGATCAAGCCTATGGATAATACACACACATGCACTCACGCACGCACACACACACATACACACACACACACACACACACACACACACACACACACACATACACACACACACACACACACACACACACACACACACACACACACAAAGGTAGTGGCCGGGACTCTTAGTTCTGGTTGGTTAAAATGAGTGCTGGTCAGGTCCGGCCACTTCTGACCATTCTGGGCACTTCCCTGCTGTATGTACGTATATATATATATATATATATATATATATATATATATATATATATATATATGTATATATATATATATATATATATATACATATATATATACATATATATATATATATATATATATATATATATATATATGTATATACATATATAGATAGATAGATAGATAGATAGATAGATAGATAGATAGATAGATAAATAGATGGATAGATAGATAGATAGATAGACAGATAGATAGACAGATAGATATAGGACGGCATTACAACCGGAACTCCAAATAAAAACAATAATTGGTATAGTATGCACTTATGTATGCACGTATAATACCATAGAATTGGGTTTTACTTGCTACAATGTAACAAATGCTGATTGCTAGTTAATTGCAAGAACGAAAATATTAAAAACACAATATAACCAACTGTAGCCTGGCCTGTAGTAGTTATATGTTAGGAAATGCAATTATTAAAAACGCAATCTATAGAGTGTGCATTCCTTTATTCTATTCATCAGTTTTTTTGTTGAGGTTTAATTTCCTCTATTGGTTGCAATACGCAATTGAAATCCATCTTATGGTATATCATGTTTATCATCCTATAAAAGTGAGATAAGATATGCTACTACAAACTAGTAGAGGAAAACCTCAACAAAAAAACTGATGAATAGAATGCATACACACACACACACACACACACACACACACACACACACACACACACACACACACAATTAATACCATACAATAATTAATATAACACCATTTTATAGTACCACAAGAAGCATGGTGTTCAATGAAATTTCACCAACCTTCAACTGCAACCACGAAAATATCCCATATATATATATATATATATATATATATATATATATATATATATATATATATATATATATATATATATGCATATAGGAATAACCACTCAATATTCTCACCTTGAGCTCAGTAAATGCACCATGAAAAACAAACTGAAAAGGATCCTACGATACAAGATATTTGAGCGTATTCTAGCGAAAATCACACGAGACAAGGATAATAAAACAGAATTCAAATTTTTACACAATAAGGACATTTTCTTAGACACAGAGGCAGCAGACGCCTGTTTTGGGGGGTCACAATAGCTAATAGTCTCATATTTGTGAAGATTATCACTCAACAGTTACTGTCACTAACTTCATAACTGAATACAAATATAAATGGGTACTAAGCGGGGTTCTCTATGAATTATAAGATCCTGTTCACTCTCATGTACCAAGAAATAAGCATTTACTCATTTCCCTGTATTTAAAGCCTTTATTAACTTTATCAGTGCACTACTTGATTAATAAGCTAATATGATACTATAAATAAGGCTCACTAGGCTAGCAACAACACTGCTGTCTCTAGAAACGTACCCCTGACCCCATTCCACCACCTATAAGTTACACAGACTGAACAAACAAGTGTATATGTATGTACATACGTACATTGATCCACATCTTAGCATCAGCTACCAATGAATGGTTATTTCTCTTACATACATCTTCATAGTACAGCCAGATATCACCAAAGGGATTTCTACACAAAAGAAACATACCCAACAACTGAAATACTAATATGGATATCAACATAAGCTTGTACATGAGAATGTTCCCGAAATATGCAGTCTATCATCAAATGTTGCTATTGATACAATGGTCTTAGTCATCTACAGCAGTAGAAGCTTTATGTGATACATGAAACACACACACACATAATATATATATATATATATATATATATAGCTACTATAGATACTAATACCATTACTAATTACTAATAATATTTTCTTACTTAAACTGGGTGAGCCAATAGCCATAGTCCACTATTTAGGAGCCCAGCATCCCACACACTCATACACTCTAACTCTCTCACACACACACACACACACACACACACACACACACACACACACACATACACACACACACACGCACACACACAACTAAATTAAATTAAATTCTAAATTAGTTTGGTGGCTACATACTCATCCTCCCAACCAATTCCCGAGTTGGTTGCAGGGGGTGCAGGAAAAGAAAACAACAGTGGCATACAGCTGGAATGGTACCCTAGCTTCACAGCTCAAATTTCAGTGATGACCTCCTGAGCACCAGCACCCCCAATGTAGTAGAAAATAGCACTAAGTGGAAGGTTTTGCAATTAGCATTTATGTATGGTCAAAGTTTGAGTTGAAAAATCAGCAATTACAGTACCTCCGGCACTTCCTTTGGACTACAAGTAGAGAAATATTGACAGCATGTACATCAGAAAGTAAGTAGATATGCCTCTTATCATGAAGGAAAAGCTGTTTAGTCCTTCAGTTTATCCCTAGTCATTTGCTTGCATGACTGTTGCACACATGGACATTATGGTCTTAGCTTAAATTCCAGTGTTTCCCTTCCATTTTAAGTGATAAATGACACATATACATATAATGTATTTTTATATCAAACACAAGCAAACAGGTCTTTTCAGAGATTACAGATAAGAAAATACCTAATGTCATAGAGGCTCATAGCTACGTTAAACTATAACAAGTAGATTATCTTAATGAGCAATCACGTAGCATAGATAAATCTTCAAAAATCATTCAATATAGAACGTTTCGGCCACGTAGACCTTCATCAGCCAACAAATCTGAAGTATAGCAGTGAGCGACGGCTTAAATACACAAAGGGGGGGTGACAGGAAATGTTCTAATGTGTGTGTGGGTGTGATTACCTGTAGGAATGTGTATAAATTAATGTGCTTGTATGTGTGTGTGTGTATATGTGTATGATTGACCTTTGTGGCAAGCGTAAGATGAAAAAACAAACAAACAACAGGAATGGCAGTGATCAGACAGACAATAACAAATTGTTAACAGGTACCAAAATGACCAAAAAACAAGCACAATTCTTTGGTCTTCAAGTTGGATGTGTATCTAGGATGGAGTTCCACACCATGGGAAGAATAAGACCCTTGTCAAGGTTCATATTGGGGCTCCTCATCCTGATCTGGATAGTTTCTGCCGTCCTCCTTTGCCAAAATCCAGATTCCCTTCTTTTTACAGTGGCCCCTTCCCAGTTGATGTGATGGTCCGTCTTCTGTACATGGACAGCAATGCCATTCTTCTGGTCACCTCTGCGTATGGCTTGCCTATGCTCACTCATCCTCACTTTCAACGTTCTTTTGGTTTCCCCAACATATACCTCCCGACAATCACTACAGGGTATCTCATACACCACGCCTGTCTGCTTCTCCTGGGGGATCCTTGTTTTCACTTTGGTCAAAATCTGTCTCAGTGTCCTTGCCGGTTTGAAACCTTGTTTCTTCATTGAATACCACAGCGTTGTTGAACAAGAAAATACCTAGCTAGGTCATAGCCAAACAATTCAAACCAAGGAGGGTATTAATGCCAAATCATTTTTCTTACACATACTATTGCAGTTGTTCACACAATACTACAAGATTGAATATAATACAGTGGAATCTGGTTAACATAAAGTCTCTTAACAAGAGTAATTTCTGTGAAACAGCCCCACGTACATTATACAATCTTCATACTTTTAATAAGAAATACTTGTAACAAGAATAAATTTCAGTGCACCCTGGGCTTCTCTTTACCCACTGTGCTATGTATGTAATTCATATAACACAAATAGAATTTACCTTATGAAATTGAATAGTAAGTGCACTAAAATTGCAGCCTGAATAACAATATCACTTGTTTCTTCATTGAATACCACAGCGTTGTTGAACAAGAGAAGGACATCCCAAAGGAGTGAAGCCTTTCTTCTACAGAAGTCATAAATAAAATCTACATTTGCATATGTCAATCACTATGACAAGTTTCAACTTGCAAACAAACAAAACATGGTATGTGCAGCTAAATGTATGTGGCCGGTCCGAGTTAAAAAAGCAAATCATACTATGCCATTCATTCCAACTTTTGCCTATTCTAAATCATTCCATTAATATACTTTGTCTCATTGACATCTGGCTATATTCTGTTATTGTTAAAATGAAACGCAACTCTCACCACATTTAAACATCATAACATGGTTGGATTAGAGAGAAATTTGGATGACAGAAGTGCTGGGTTACAGAGGTTTCACTGTACTGGTTTATTTTAGGGAGGGGGGCATCCCCCCTGAATATTTGAGATGGTAATATTGTATAAGTTTGATGTTAATATTTATGTTTAAGTAGGATACTTACACTGATATCCATAAATAAACACCTTGTCTATAGTTTCTGATCTTGACACTATTGGAATTCTCTCTGCTGTGTAATTACCTTATAGCCATCCATTACAGAAAAATTTGTATCTGTTTGTTTCCCCTGCACAGTGGCATGAGATAGAGACTAATTCCTGTCATCTTAAAATTTGCGCCTTATGGCAGTAACCCTTTTCACACCCCTGCCTATCAAGGAAACTTAAAAGTCAAAGATGTTGTCAGGTTGATTATGAAAACATCTCTCTCTGTACAACAGCTGTATTTTATTTAGTGGCTAAGACATACATAAGGTTGAGGGCTGTATGGCAAATAAAATGCACTTGCCCTTAAAAGTTGGGGACCTGAAGACAGGAAAAAAACGGTTACGACATCCTCAGGCTACGCCTTCAGATGTCCAGCATCATGGTACAAGATAGTTAAACAATGGGAAAGGAAGGTTTGGCAATTCACACCTCAGGGTCCACCCTCAGGTGTGTAAATCACTAAAACCTCCCATTCCCATTGTATAACCTATACTTATATATATATCACTGCACTGCATGTGTTTATAGACATCTAGGATGTCATAGAAATCTGAGACGAAACATCGCTGTTTTGCCAATGTGCCATAAGGCCTTTTCTGGGAATTCCACCCTTCATCAGTAGCACTGGGCAGAGCAGTAATGGATGTTCCTTGGAAACCTCCCATCACAGGATTGGTCAAGGAAAATCCAAAACCGCTAGATGGTATAACAGACATCTTCACCGAACGCCTAGATTAATGCCAAGTACCGGTTTGTTAGCAGGTCTAAAGTATCAGCAAAAGGGTTGTAGTTATGCTTTGACCATACTATAAAAAAGCACCATCACGGTGGCAAATTCTCACAGTAAGAAAAGAGGACTTCATCGCGTAAAGACGCGACTATTTTAAAATCCTGTATTGTTTTGTCTCAGATTATCATGGTTAGTACATTTCTATCTACAGTAACCTAGCTTTAGTTGGAGCTTTTTAGAAGTTAAGAACAGGATTTTAGCATAGTCGCGTCTTTACGTGATGAAGTCCTCTTTTCTTACTGTGAGAATTTGCCACCATGATGGTGCTTTTCATAGTATGGTCAAAGCATAACTACAACCCTTTTGCTGATCTAGGACAAACATATATAGCCTATAGCCTACATATATCACAGCAATCACCAATCATATATAGTACAGTGATACCTGTTTTGAGAGACCACCCTGTGGTTCCAAAAAAGCAGTCTCTCAAGACAGGTGGTCTCTCATGAGGGGTTCACCCAAAATAGGCATTATAATAATACTAAGTGCACTGAAGTCTTTTATATAAGTGAGGGCATGCTTTTAACCCTTTTATACCTTCTTTTCTGCTCTCTAGACAATTTTAACCCATCTTTCTACAAAGATAGGACACTTCCCTTTAATTTCCCTCAGTACTCCAGCTCTAACTGGCCATAACTTATTACGAGATGGGAAATAAAATGGCCACCTGTCAACATCCGCGCTTCAATTGCAACTATTCTTGTAACCTGTTGAATGCTAAAAACATTGTGATTGCAAATTGCAAATGTTTTCCTTTGTGAAGGAAAACATTTGCTTGTCCTAGTTAACAAAAAATGTACGTATCTTTGTTCACTTTTTGCATATCTGCCAAAAGTGACCCAGCAACATATAGCATGTGGGTTCATGTTGAAGTCCTCTCACTGCTTGGTTTCTTTGTTACTATCGCAGAACCTTTGAGACTATCAGTGAAAATACTGTACGTAGCTACTTTCCTTAAGATGGAGATAGTAAATCCAAGCAAAATAAAACCAAATATCTAAGCAAAGTACATTGTATGACCAACACTTGCACAAAAGCAAATCCTATAACCAAGAGTGATACGACCCTGACAGCAGCCCAATTCTTATTGAAGTTTGCAGATGATTTTGTAGATCCTTTCAACCTGCAAAATACACTGACATATGTATGGTGTCTATGAATTATAAGATCCAACTAGAATATCCAGTAAAATCCCATCAAAATTCCCAGACATTAACGTCTTCATCATGAACCATTTGATACATGCTCCAGCACCATAAGAAATCAGAATATTCCACAATACAAACCTACACCTACATCACTGACTAGACAGTTCACTACAACTTATAAGATCCCTTGTCAAACATTGGAAAGACATATATACTAATGACATTAACATACATATCAGCTCTATCAGACACATACTGCACTTAAGAAATACATCCAATGGGAAAATTTTCAAGGAAACTACAGGAAATTGCCATGATGCATGCCACCATCCAACCAGTTTCATTAATTATATCCTTTCAGATACTACCTCAGTTTCTTGTCAGCATCATGTGCTTCATGCACTTGTGTGTTGCCACAATTACAAGGGTACATACAAACAAACCTGTAAAAAGAATTTTGTAATCTTGCTATGATTGTTGATAAATCTATTGGTACGGGAACCACAGAAGTATAATCCGGATATGCCTCCAAATCCACTGGTTCTGTAAAAGAATTTGATTCTTGTATACATTCACAGCACAATTGAATTCCTTCCAAGAGTTTCTGCCTGATGCTAACATTCCACTCATTATTATCCCTCACTTCTAGTACAGGCTCATGCTCTAGCTGATTCTGACTATCTAAAATAAAAATATAGCAAAATACCATTACAGTTTGCATGTCACAGGACATCATACATACTTTAACTACATACAGTTAATCCGTATTCAGCAGTAAGGCAAGGCAAAGGAAGACAGCTTACTTAAATGGTGTGCAGAAAATGCATACGTATGTCCCTTATGTGCTTCCCCTCCTAGTCTGCTATTCTATTAACCTTATTCTACATCCAAAAATAATCATGTATAGCAGCGTTGGATTCTATCATTTTCCAACCCTTTCTTTCATTAAATTTGCATTTGAGCAAATACGTAGCTTTCAGATTCCTTGTAGTCTTGCAAACTAGACCACCTGGTGTAGGAATGGTCTGTTGCATTTTCATGTTTATTTAGATAGCTGCCCCCTACAGGTGTCTGAAAACATCTTGACAGGTGCCTCAATCTCTCATGACTTGTGTGTGTGCTCCTATTATATCATAGATACTAAAACACAAACAGCTCAGGCACAAAGGAATCCAAGCCTGCTCAATCTTGTGTGCGATTTGTACTCCAAGACCTAAGCAAGGTTCACAGGCTGCTTTGCCGGCTAAATTTTGATCTGCATGGTATTGAAGGTCTTTGGAAGTGGTTTGATCCATGATTTGGTAATTATACTATGATAAGGCAAAAGTTGGCAACACAAGATGCAAATACCCATCACTGTGAATGACCGTGATCTTTCCATGTGTTATAAACATTTACAAACCTCATTGAGTCAAATATCTTGGTGCAATTTAGTGCAAACACCTGATGTCATGTGCCATACTGTACATTTTCCATTTAATCAAAATACTGAGCAAAGGTACTAGACCACCCCTCCGCTGGGTGGTCTGGTTACGAGACTAGATTCCCTGGGCTTACAATAAACTCCTCTACACACATAAATTGTATGTTTCTGTATGACTAAACCGCCTAGTGCTCATAAATTTTTTAGTATGTCTCTAATTTTCATACTTAGGTTAGGTTAGGTTAGCTTATTTTGACTGGGGAAGCCTTTAGCCAGTGGCTACTATCCTAGGCACCCTGTAAACAAGATACAAAAAGGAAGAAAACAAAAAGAAACAGAAAATAGAAAGTTAAAGGAAATAAGGAATATTAGGAAGAATTAAAATGAAAATGAAATTAAAAATCTCAATAAATTGACAAGCAAATACAGAGGAAGATTAGAATTAAAGATTGTACTAGAAAGGAATAGCATGCAGGATACTAAAATAGAATTGTAGCTAACCATGCACTTGGGTATCTTCAATGATCGAACTGACTGGATGGGAGAAGGATGTGAAGGATGCAGTGTTCTGTTCAGAGGGGGGCAGTGCTCGCCACAAAGAAATTCCACAAAAACTGAAAGATTGCTGGCCAAAGGAGCTTTTCACTGGGGGTAGAGTAGGAACATTGCCGAAGTGAGTAGAGTAGGTGTGGGATGGAGCTTGGAAGAGAGAGCAGAGATAGGAAGGAGCAAGACAGTTGAAGCATCTGTACACCATTTGAGTCTGGTGGAGTTTCCTACAAGCATCTAGAGAGGAGAGACCTAATTCATTCCATAAAGCAGAAGAAGAGTAGGACGAGGGCAATGAAGACAGATTCTACAAGCATATTTGAAAAGAGTCTGGAGCCTACTCGAGTCCCTTTTGGCGCAGCCAATCCAAACCACATCACAATAATCAACCAGGGGAAGGACGTAAGATTTGAGGTAAAGAACATGCAGAGAGCGAGGGAGAAACCAAGAAAGATGCCTGAGAAGACTAACACTACGATAAACTTTGCCAACAAGCTGGTCAATGTGGTTGTTCCAAGTCAATGTGTCATTGATTAAGACACTTAAAAACTTAAAAGTTGAAACCTGTTCAATCACATCATTGGAGAGACGGATGTCAAGGAGAGGTGGGGTCCCTTTTGCCTTTGGGGAGTGAATCAGCATACATTTGGTTTTCTTACTGTTCAGCTTGAGGCCATTGGAAATCATCCAGGTGTTTGCAAGATCGAGGGAAGTCTGTAGAGAGTCGCTGAGGAGTTTGGGATCTTTATCCGAGATGAAGATAGCAGTATCATCTGCAAAGATAACGCTGGAGTCTTGTGGGAGAAGTGTAGGAAGATCGTTTATGAAGGCGGAGAAAAGAGTGGGACCAAGAATGGAACCTTGCGGGACACCAGAGGAAGGGAAGCCAGGAGAGGAGTTTGCACCAGAGACAGATGTAACTTGTGAACGATCAGAAAGGTAGGACTGAAACCAAGAGAGGGCAGGAGAATCCAAACCAAGGTGGGAAAGTTTGCATAGGAGAAGAGAATGCTTAACAGTGTCAAAGGCTTTGGACACATCAAGAAAGAGGACCACAATGTATTCCTTATTGTCTAAGGCTTTGTACCATCTGTCTGTACAGGAGAGGGGAAGAGTTTGGGTTGAGTGAGTAGTGCAAAAACCAGATGATGGGAATACAGGAGAGTTAGATTCAAAATGGTTACTTCTTTTCCTCCCACCTATTACACTTACTCACAGAGTACTATTAACTCCTTACTCCTAATCATGTTAGTGTCTAGCATAGTAAACATTGAGCTAAAGACCTCTTGAGGATTAACAATTCACCATGTGAGGAACTCACTCAATTTTGTCAGGTTGCAATTGGTGACTAAGAAGAAAAAATGCTCTATATCTTTGTGTACATCCAATCTTTAGAGGTGGGTGACAAAAAATTAGCATAACAGAATGGCCACTCATTCAGCGAGCACTCCACAGTTCTTGCAGACAACTGATTGGGCAACCTTAATGCTGAATGTCAATGTGTTGGTGAATGGCCACTGGAGTCGCCAGCCATGCAACAATGATGGAAACTTAGTTTGTAACAATTACACTGAGACACAATCAGGGATTAAGTATTCTTCTTTAATATGGGAAGCTATTAGCCAAGGGCTACTAATAAAAACTGAAGTTAATATTATTGTGTTGGCTATAGCATGCCTGATGAGTTGGCAGTACCTGCTTCCACGCTAGGTCCACCCGAGAAGCCTCCTGGTGCGTACTACCAAAGTCTTGGAAAGACTAAAAGCGTTCTCCTTGAAGTGCACTACGAGACGAACTACAGTGGTTTCATCGCCGCTTTGCAGCTTGGATTCCACTAAGGCTAAGACTTAGGGTTAGGGTTCTCCGTAAGAACGAAACACCTCCAAATACAGTTGGATGATAAGTTGCTTCCAATACAAGTTCAAAGGCATTTTAAGATGTTTCTATCTTCTTTCTTTCTCCAAAAGACCACAAGTAAATACATTTGACAAGAAGCGGCCATTTTATGTAGACAGTCGGTCTCCCTTCTCGGTTTACATTCTCGGTCAGCGTTTACCGTTACACATTTAGCCCTTTTCCCATTAGCGGTTAGCGTCTTTCATTTTTTTTTAGCGGTACTGCCACGGTCGAGTTCCACTTCACGGAATTGCATTGTCGTTTCGCGTTACCTTTAAACTGGTCTGTACTGTATACGTACAGCCAACAAAGCAAAATTCCATCAAAAAGATGATTTTACCAGAATTTGACAAGAACCAATTAATACCATTATTATTACCACTAGGTGAAAAGGCACTCCAGGATAAAGCATGGAGTCATACAATGTTTGACGAAAAGAGCACAAAAGATTTGCCTGACCTGAGGAACTGGAAGAAGAGAGGAAACATTTACAAGCAGTTTTTCAAAAGAATGGCTATTCAGAGAAAGTACTTGAAAGGGGACTACAGAGAGCGACAAGTACACACACCACCAGATAGGACAGGGAGAACGAGGGAGAAGACAGAAGAACACCACCACTCTGAAAACTACCTTACATCAGAGGACTGTTGGAGAGACTGGTAAGAATTTGCACTCGGAAGGAGCTAGATCTGTGTTCAGACATATGGCAACTTTTCGAATAGAACTCACCCACATGAAAAGGAAACACAGAAATGCGAACACAGGAATTGCCTACCAGATCCCCTGTGGTGACTGTGAGAAATCATACATTGGGGAGACTTGTAGGCCTTTCATAGTGAGTATGAAGGAGCATCAACATGTGGTGAAGAATGAAGACATGAACAACACCAATGCTGCACACAGTGTAGGAGAGCCACAGTATTGACTGGGAGAATGCCAGAATTATTGACAGGGGGTAGAAATGGAAGCAGAGGAGGATCAAGGAGAGCCTGTACATCAGGAGCAAGGATAACTACAACCTTGACTCAGGATTAGCCCTGGGTCATGTGTAGGATCCCCTGATGGGACAGGCATCATGCATGTTTCGATCACATTGGTTAATTTTCCAATACACCTACCTACTTACATTATTCAATCAGTTTAGCTTTCAGTTTATTGTGTGTACCTGAAGAAGCCCAAGTGGACAAAACATTGTGCTAGTGAATAATTACGTATTTGATGAAAAATTGGGACATTCGTTATCCGTCCAAAGGTAAAATACATCCAAATTGATCTAGCATGTCGGAGAATTTCTACAACTTTAGCGGAAACTGTTTCAAAGGTAAAAGTTGCATTTTAGTCAGAAATCGTCTGCACAACAAATATAGCGGCTTGTAGGCACGTACAGCTTATTTTCGATATTTCGCCATTTCGCAAGTAAAAGTAAAACGAAGCCATTAAGGTCTCTTTCCAGATACTACAGTGAGCTATTATAAAGATTCGGCCACAGTCACTCGCAGTGCACATCAGGAAACTGTGAACAAAAATACAACTTTCATTTTACTTTTATTATAATAAGATTGCATAAGTGCCCACCATACATTAAAGCCCAAAGTTCAACAAGCACATACAGCAAGAAAAACACTTAAACTCTACTTTTCCCACACACCTGTCTGGTATTGTATTGTATTACTACTTTGAATTATTATTCTTTCCATTCAAACTGTATATGTGTAGTATATATTGGATTACTGGGACAGCATTTAAGGCTGACAGGATCTAGCACTTTTTGCAGCCTTTTTGACACTCTGAGATTTGTTACAAACATAATCTTTTACATTGCCTGCAATTACTATAACATGAACTTTGATATAGCCAGGAATTTGTTATAAACGATGTATACATGTCCCACTGCACACAGTGGAAACTCGTTATAAGAAATCCCTTACAGAGAATTTCTGCATACAGTGAAACAAGTACATGTGACCCAGTGAATGTTTTATCATAAAACATCAACTGGTTATAGAGAATTTCTGATACTGTAACACTGAAAAATTTATAGTGTCCCCTGGGTTTCACTATAATGGGATTCCCCTGTACTTTTAACCAGTACAGTATATGTATTCATACCTTCTAAGGGGATGTGGCTCATGTCCCATGGGCTTATGCTTTCTACATTACCATCTTCCCATTGAACATTGTAACACAACCAATGGCTGTTGGGATAGTCCACAGAAACAGCTCTTCTTTCGAGCACATTTCCACTCCACCATGATCCATCTATGAAGCTATGAAATTTTGTATTGGCTGGCCATTCTTTGGATATTGCTGCTGTAAAGGTATCCTCCAGAATAATGAAGTCTAAAACACCATCCATATCGTGATATCTGAAGGAAGAAAGCTAAAAGAAGTGATGCATTCATGAAACACAGAACAATATTAGAAAATTAAGTGTGCTTGAGAGATGTGCTGATCCATGAATGTGCACAAGGGGCAGATTTACACTGTAACTGAATGCACCACAATTTATTATGGCAAAATGCAAATAAAAGACTATATGGGGAACCAAAACGAACATGTACAGTACATACATAGGATAGTTTGTCAGAGGATACAGTATGGTATATTTTTGAAATTCAAGCTCTGTACATACAGTAATACTGTATAAGCACCTTCCCACCTACATAAAAGTGTCACTGTAGATGTTCAAAGCACTGCCATATATAACAACAAATAATATAGCATTGAAATGATTTACATGCACAAAGTCAACTTTTTTGCTAAAGATGCTTTATGAATGTGCTCAACTCATGCAAGTTTCATGAAAGCATAAATTATAGTGGATTACCTTTCACATGCACATACTATTAGGGGGTGGGGGTGGGTGGCTTAGTGAATAATCAAGAATTTCATGAGCACAAGGTCACAGGATACAGAGATTATCCCATTTTCAGCTGAAATTCAGTATTTACTCTACCCCCCCCCCCCCCTCCCCAAAGCACTAATGGCTTTAATCCATACTAGCAAACACACACTGCACACAAACACAGGTGAGTGCACACCCACACACACACACACACACACACAACACACACACACACTAGAGTTGGGCAATATAAATTTTCATAATCAGAAAACCAAGATATTTTTCCAGTGATATCATATCATCAGAAATTTTTCATGCTCGTCACGATAACCACAACTGCAGTGTTCATCATGGTCATCATCTTCCTTCATAAGGGAATAGTTATTGCAGCAGATCACAGCAGGTAAATCATCAAATTCACAAGATGTTTCCATCTGCAGCTCTAGTACTTCACCAGTTGTTACAAAACAAAGGATAATGTGACATTTTTATACTAGGTGTAAAGACAGGTGTTGAAATAAAGATACACAAAACAGGTATTTAGAATATAAATCAGGTGGTGGGCACTGATACAGGGGTGACGAGGTCTGATACAAGAAACAAGTCAACAAACAGCAATTAGGTGAGGGGACAAACCATGTGAAAGGTGAGGGAAATGAACAACGTGATCACAAGTCTTATGTGAGGAGGGGAAACCAAACAGGGTCTATGGTCAAACCACAGTCCAGGTTTGTGGTGTTCTGTGTGCAGTCCAGTGTGGGACTCTCCTATTGGGGATATACAGTAAAGAGAGCCACTTCTTGTGACCAATGGATTGGCCAGTAGCTTTATAGCATAGGGTTTGAGTATCTATGGCTTTAGCCAATAACTAATGTCTCTTAGTGAAGATCAATTTTTTTTATATACCAGAAGAAACCCATGATGGTTGAAAAGTTGTATGTAGTCCAACAAATCATTTTGCTAAAACATCAATACTTATGCCAAAGGCTACAAGATCCTTTTTGAATTCTAAATTTCATCAGTACTGCACAGTAGGAGAATTGTACTTGGAAACCTCCAGCCGGCTAAATCTAAGTTAATGGTTGGTATTAAAGATTGTGTCATGGTGAGCAGGTAGATCAAAGGAAAAAAGTGGTTTGTATAAGCTCTACAGCACACTTTTGATTTACTATACAGCACACTTGCAATCAAGGTTCAGCTCTACAGCACACTTGTAATCAAGTCATTAACAACTCCTGACAAACAATTAACTTCATTTCCCTTGACCTCTCACCATTGTGCAAGATCACAGGCCAATGTATAGGACAAATTCAGTAGTACCATCTCCTGACACAAGTTAGTTGTATCCCTCCCAAGTGGGACGTGCAGCCATACAATCACACTTTTCTTTAATCACCTCGGGCTGAGGCCCTCGGTGATTAAGGAAAAGTGTGATTGTATTAGCTGCACATCCCACTTGGGAGGGATACAACTAATACTTATCACATGTACATCAGCATTTCAATATGTGATAATATACTCCAGGAATCAATTCATACTAACCGCTAAGGCTAGTAGTCGATATAAATAGCACACTAACCACAATATTCAAAACAAAATGGCCCTCTTCATGCATGGCAAAGTGCCACAAAGAACTTCCAGGGAGCTCTGTAAACTATACAACACACACAGAGGACAGACTCCAAACTCATGAAAGACTTTATTGATAAATTGTGTAGATACCCAAATATCTGTTGATACACTATAGTAAACAGCCCTAATAAGACAGCAACTTTCCAAGCAAACGGCACCAAAACATATACAGAGGACATTGTGACAAACAGCATCCACAACAAGCTTGGTATGCTGATGCAATACCTTCTGTACTAGAAAGCCCATCCAAGCTGAAGGTTACCAGTTCAATCCCAGTGGAAGTCCACTTTTCCTCATGGCTGTTTCTTTCCCCACAGGAGATTAACTAGGTTATAGGCTAAGTTTGGTTGCCATAGACTTATTTGACCATTACGTCTACTACAGAGGATTTAGACCTTTCTTCCAGGCTAGGCTAGGTTGGGTTGCCCTACATAGTCACAACCATTTGGTCTGTTAGGGAGGCACAAGGTTGCTGCATGCTGCCCTTTCATGAGAAGGAAATTTCATTAAACTTTCCATACATTATGACAACCAATACAAAAAGTACACAAACATTTATGTACATTATATGTTAAAATAATACAAATTGATGTTTTAAGCTAAGACGAAAGAATAAATAAAAAGGGAAGAATAATGAAAATCAATCACCATAGCAAACAAAATGTCCAAGACTAAACATGTGAGCATACAATGCATAATCACTAAAGGGAACTACCAAAAACACAGACGTAGCCAGCTCCAGGTGTATGAAATGAAACAATACAGATACATGCACAATTTATACACAAAAACTTTACATAAACTTGGTGCTGTATGAGGTGGCTTTCTCACCCCACTTAACAAACACACATACCCCCCCCACCCCCACACACATACCACAAATTACCATATGCAGTAGCACAAGTAAATAACAACTCACTTCACAGTGAAAGACCACGCATTTCGTAGCGACTCAATGGTACAATTGTCTTGAATGTGCTGAACTGCATGAAGAAACAGCACTATACATAGTGTACTATACATATTAAACATACATAAATTCCTGATATACACATATGTACAATGGAACTTAATTATCAGTCAAAATGGAGACAAGTAATTTCATGGCAGGATAGTGAAGTTCACTGTTGGAATTGTAGTGCATTAGTGAATTAATTACGTACATGAAGCCTTTGGCAGATATTTCAGGTAGGAGGCAAATACATCATCATCATAGTAACTCCAGTCAAAATGTGATAGTAACAGAAGGAAACATTTTAAGATAAACAGGAAAAGAGGATGTTTTAGGGCATGTTCCCAAAGGATTGACACCCAAAAAAAACACGAACGCCATACATTAGCACATATTTTATTTTCACCCGAAAACTAGTGATACAGTACAGTTGGAAGCATTTCAAAGCAATATTGGTACATTTTGGCACACTAGCAACAAGATAATTAAAGCACTTTCAAATGTTTGTAGGCCAATCTTTTTAAAGAACTTTGACATCTTAGACGACGATGTATGGCTCCACAACACTATTGGAAAATGATTCTTCTTCTCGTCATTTTTTTCAAACTAAGCTACAGGTCAGGGTCAGGGTCCAGAGGTCTCATCTTTTGTCATTGAACTCTGACTGTTAGCGTGAAGTGCCTTTTGTAGGTTTTGAAGCAACAACTATATTTCTAAGGCGAGAAAAATTTAATAGGCAAATCTCATACAGTATACATTGGCCGGATCAGCCATTTGCACACAGCAAATTCCTACATCCTGCGCATATGTTACACAGTATATGCTAAGGGATGTAGGAATTTGCCCAGTGTGAACTCAGTCCAACTAAACTCTGTCTAGCCCTATACCCGTCTAGCCTCATGTACGTGTAGCCCTATGCTCGTCTAGCCCTATGCCTGTCTTGCCCTTTGCCCACCTAGCCCTGCACCTGTTTACAACTTACCCTTGTTCCAAGTGTTTCTGGTGGATGCTTATTGTTAAAACCTATTGCACTGTACTGTGTCAATCCTACATCCTTTTCCCATGTTTAAATGATTTTTATACACCCTCACAAGTATAGGACTAGACATGATATGGTGAACATTAGATGAAATAACAGTCAAGTATAGTATCACTGCATGACATTTTCCTAGATCCTTAGATGTCAAAATTCAGTGATCGAGATGTGTGTGTATTTAAATAGATGGGTAAAAATACGAAGTGACTTATGTTCTAACATTAGCAAGGGCAGCATAATAGGTGCCCACAAGTTTTTTGAAGTTGCTGTAACATTCATTTTGATAACTCAGTCTAGAGGCTACACAATCTTATAGACAAAAGACTGAGGGCACAACCTTGGCCTAATCAGAAGTGGTCATTATAGCTCAAAAGCGATATGATTTTGACTAAGGCTCAATTGCTTGACCAAAGCTTGACTAATCCTCTGAAATCACCTGAATAACTAAATGAGGATTCCCACTAAATTATCAGTTTTTGCAGAGAGTACAAATTACAGAACTAAGGGTATAAAGAATTACAGAAGAGCATTTTTTGTCGGGAAGGTACGTAGTTCTAATGGTAATTATAATTTGACATTTCGGAATATCCAACAAAGTAGATCAAAATCAACTCTACATGCAGTAAAGAAGTACTGAAATGATCCTTTTGCCATTGCTGTAAAAATTTACAACCTCATTTGTACACTTCCATGGTAAATTTGATCGAGGCCCAATGGGTGCAGTAGTGTCAAAGAATGGACATAAGAGATATAATTTTTTTCTGTGCTTGATGCCTATGGAAATTTTGAATACAAGTCATTCAAATGCATAGAAATAGGCAAATAACAAACAAGTTTTTACTCATGTAATACATACATGTACATAGGTATCACATAATGGCTTTGGTGCTTTCCTTAAACAATGGAAACTCAATACAAATACATGTGCCCAAGTGAATGTTCTATTATAAAACGTCAATTGGATACAGTAAATTTCTGATAATGTGAAGAATTTATAATGTCCCAGGTATTTGTTATAATGGGATTCCACTGTACTTGAACACCAAATACACACTAAAGAGAAACACATTATTTCGGACAATAAACTGGGCATACATACAGACTGTGCAAAAAAGGTTTTATAAATAAAGTATCCTCCAAAAATACTTGGAACATGTGTAAGTTCACAGGGCCAGGTAGGTAATGGGCAAGACGGGTATTGGGCTAGACAAAATAAGGTTATACGTACATGAGGCTAGACGGGTTATGGGGCTAGACAGAGTTCAGTTGGACTAAGTGCACACCACAAATTCTTACATCCAGCACATACGTTTGTATATGCCATGGGATGGTCAAATTTACATAGTGTGCACTCAATTCAACTAAACTCTGTCTAGCCCTATACCTGTTTAGTCTCATGTACAGTACGTGTGTATACGTGCCCTATACTCGTCTAGGCCTATGCCGTCTTGCCCTTTGCCCACCTGGCTCTGTGTTCGTTTTACAACTTACACTTGTACCAAGTGTTTTTGGAAGGATGCTTCTTTGATAGTTTATTTGCACAACGTCCAACGTGTGGCCTTGTGCACATAAGCATATGCCTAGTCTCACATTGCCATTTCACTTATCCGAAAATGACTAATCCAGCAAATGTATGGGATTTGCCTAATAAATTTTTCTCTCACTTTCGAAATGTAGGTGTTGTTTCAAACCTATAAAGGCACTTCGCGCTAACAATCATAGCTTACTGGCAAAAGATGAGACCTCTGGACCCTTCCTGGCAGCCTGTAACTTAGTTCAAAAAAATGGTGAGAAGAAGTATCATCTTAAATTCTAATGGTTGCAGAGCCATGCCTTGCTGTCTAGGATTCGAAGTTCTTTTGAAGAGATTGGCCTACGAAGGCTTTCAACCACTGTACCTTGTAGCTAGAGTGTTAAAATGTACCAATTAATATCATTTCAAAATTCTTCTGTCTGTACTGTAAAATAAATTTGTATTAATGTATGGCAGCCATGTTTTTTAGTACCAATCCTGCATATGGAGTACTACCATACTACATAAGTAGTTATGAGCATAGTTCAGACCTCGCTACGATAATTCCCAGACCCAATACCACTTCCGCTAACTGGGATGTTGCAAATGGTCGACATCATGGCTGATGCATTTTGTGGTCTGAACACTAAAATAAGAAATCCTACCACTTCTTTTTCGAATTTTAAGAATCGGTAGACACAAATTTAAGATATTTATGTTTTAGACATTGTAACATGACATATTGAGCTTCAAATGGAACAATGAGACTGCCAAGTAAGCCAAGATTTGATAATTCTTTGGCGATCTACCGAAATGTCCGTACTCTGATCGAAACAGCTCAAGACTTAACCTGTAGTGCACGCATTTCCAAGTAACTGTTTGCTATAAGTGTGTTCTTAAGTCTTGAAATGGAGCAGCAATTTGAGTTGAAAATATCCGTTCTGGGCCAAAAGGTGGAATTTTACCCTACAAAATGCATGGGCAACCTCGAATGGACTCCAATTGGCGATGGAAGCAATTAACCTTGCTAAACCACTTGGTAATATAATAAACACTGCATGAATGCAAGGATGAACCTACCAAGTGTTACAGAACAAGTTGTAGGTGGTCCAATGTGATGGTGAATAGCAGCAACAATGCAACATGTATGGTCCTAAACAACAGACAAAATACAAGAATGAAGTCATATATATGGAACAATGACTTCATTACAAGCTATATATACATAATATGTATACATATTATATCAACAGAAGCCTGAGACTAAATCACATTTTTTTAAATTGCAAGCACATACATACAGTACATATGTCCTTAATACAATCCCACAATGTTCGCAGTCCCTTCACTTTCGTGTTTTGTGTAAAGGGCTACGTAAGTCACTTACAAGATAATCAGTTAATTAACTAGCAGTTATTCATTTGATAGTACTTAACTGCTACATGCTTCATGGCAGTGGTAGTTTTTGCAAACCTTCACAAGTGATGCTTATTAACTACTCTGTGAAACCCACTGCATATAAGCATAGCATGTGCAGGATGTAGGAATTTGTACAGTCACACTCAGTCCAACTAACCTCTGTCTCTGTCTAGCCCTATACCCATCTACCCTCATATCGTATAGCCCTATAGCCATCTTGCCTTTTGTCCACCTAGGCCTGTGTCCGTCTTACAACTTTTACTTTTTCCAAGTGGTTTTGGAGGATGCTTTCGTGATAGATATTTTTTTAAACAGCTCTGTGTCTATCCTACATTATTTTATCATTGTAAATATTTATACACCAAATATTACCTTAGTATGAGTAATTTGTTATAATTTATTGATGTACATGATGTTAAAAATGTAAAATATAAGGATTTACAACAGTCAATGTAGCAAAGAATCTCAAAGGAGTTTCAAAACCAAACAGTTGAGATTTCTCATGATATATTTTTTGGAGAAATGTTCACGAATCAACTTATGTGAAAGTTGTAAATTGGTTGATATTTGTGAAACTTTTGTTCCACAAAATACCTGTCAAATGATGCTAGTAGTGCCTCACCAATGGAAGTTTCCTAAATTTCTTTAATAATAACTCGCATTATCAAAAACAAATTTGTCAGTAGCCATCTTGATAAAGAATAAAAACTCAACATGCTACTGCCCATGTCACAAACTTGTATAAATCATAAAGTGAATAATTCATAAAAGCTTTGTCTTGTAAAACTTTCCTGCCATACAGTATGACGTTCATAAATGGATATCTTACTTACTGTATGTATGTAATAATGACATACAATCTGTACATAACATCAATAACCACATATCAACTCACGCAAGGTACATCAATCACAAGGAAGGAGAATGCTAACAAACACAAGAGCACTATGCTGAGTGCATTTGCCTGAACACAATTACTCTGAAAGGATTAGGGCAGATTTGTAGTGTGTTGCATTCATATTAGAGTGAACTTTGAACTGTTTTGTCATGTGTTCCTTTGTGTTGCATGATAATGGTCCATGCCTAGTATTATTGTAAATTGCATTATTATCATTGTATTTAGGCATATACACATGCACCGACCACATGTTGCTGTATCTAGGGTAGAAGTTCTGTGTTGTAGTACAGTTGTTCAATTATTGGTTACTATACTTGTGTTTGACCGCCGTTGGACTACATGACTACCCACAATTGGGGACCCTTGACGGTTGAGCGACCCCATTATACAACCACACTGCCCTCATAATGTCTAGACCTTCATCTCCCGTCACTGTCATTGGACTAACGGACCACCCACAGATTCTCCACACTTCAAAAATGTGGAAGGCAAAACATAAAGTAAAAGTATTGATACATATACTGTACAATGAACACTATCAAACAAAAAGGTTGCTATAGTTGATAATTTGACCTAACTTTGGAAAGCACCATCACGGTGGCAAATACACAAAATAAGAACAAATATTTCTATGTGTAAAGACGCAATTCTTTTCTTAACCTCTAAAAAGCTCCAACAACATAGTGAACTAATGATAAAAAATGGTACTAAGCACAATAGTCTGAGACGAACTTTGTTGTTTAGGCCAATGTGCTATGAGGCCTTTCTGGGAATTACACCCGTCATCAGTACATATGTACTACACTGGGCTGTACGAGAATCCGATTCTTCTACAGCCCAGTGCTACTGATGAAGGGTGAAATTCCCAGAAATGGCCTAATCTGCCAATACCAACAAAGTCCAAAAGTACCAAATATTCTTTCTGGCAATATTTCTGGTTTATACGTATATGGTAATATTGCTTTCACTTGTTTTTCTGAAAGAAACCCTACACATACGTATTTACCAATCCCTTTCTATCACCAACCACATCCCCTCAGTCCCTGTATGTACATTTTCACTCCTATCTTACATTACGCCCAATATTTCAGGAGTCTGAGTTTGCCCTCCACTCCCTATTTCTGTAGGCAGCCCTGGACTAGCCATAACTGCCGTGGTTACTGTGGTTCCAACAACCTTACATGAAAGTCTTCGCTAAATATATAACAACACATACAAGGGAGATGATATCGTTAATTGGGAATTAAGTATACAATTTATGTGCAAGTTGATTCCCAGTTGTCAACATATCGTCTTAAAAATAAGAGATTTTGCAGCCATAAAGGCAAAGACACATCGCCACAATACTGCACATTTTGTTCTAAGACTATAAGAAGGATTTCCAGGATGGCCGGGTTCAGCCTAAGTCTACACAGTAAGCTTTCTGGAGATTGGCTGTGAAGTGCTTTGGGATAGCCACTACTTCAACATAATGTTATTCATGTTGAAAACAAACCTGCAAGTCATAAGTATCCCAAGGAGCCTGAAAATTTTTCAAGGAATACACCTTTTCATTTCTTACGGCCTCAATGTACAACATGTGGCCTTGTGGAAAATAGACTACCTGCATAGTAATGTAATAAAAATTTGAACAGATATGTAAGTAGGTACTGCTAACATGAAAAAAAAGTAGAAGGGATACACATACCAGGGTTCTATCCAGTGGGAGGCGGGGGGGAAGCTGCCATCCCAAAATTTCCAGCTTCCACCCCCAAAAAAATTTAAATTAAGTGCCAAAATCAACCCAGAAAAGGTCTAAAATGGCATAAGATACCACCTTATATAACTTAAAAACTCAAATTTTCCCTGGAGGAGCATTCCCCCTCCACACCCCTAGTTATATACCCCTACTATACCACATACATCACTGCAGTGCATGTGTTTTATAGACATCTAGTGTACCACATGCGTATCATATAATATGTCTAGTACCCCTTCTGTTACCATAGTTCAATGTTTACTACTGGCATCATGATCATCCTGAAAGAAACCTTATTTAGATGCAATAAATACGTATATTGGAACCACAATCATGTCTCGCATGGCAGGCATGCACTGTAATGTCAAAGCTACCCCCCCCCCCCCCCCCCAAAGTTTTCATCCTAGATAGAACCTTGCATACGTACAAAGTATTAAGTATGTAGATATGGACATACATGTACGTGCATATGCTTGTATATTTTCAAGCATATTAGCATGCACATGCATACATATACATACATACATAAATATGCATATGCCAGAATACAGAATAATAATACAACTGCCATACTCTAATTACAGACATCACATTGCACACTATTATAAAACTAACAGAGTCTCCAATTTGAGGACAGTAAGGTTGCAGCAGTGGCTTTGTTTGCAAGAGCCAAGTAGAAGTAAACAGATTGGGTTCTTCGTTTTGAGACATCTAGGATCATGCATACATAAAACAGAAACTTATTGATAGCAATATGAGGGAACACATAATTTAGGTGCAGACCAACTCACTGGACTCGATGTACTCTTGCTACTGTATGCCTCCTCATCAATCTCTACTGGTAACTTAATATCTTCAGTACACACCTCACTGAGAAATGCAAGTCATGCATATGGTAAATGGAAAAACAAGACGTCTCATATGACAAGACATCAGCAAAATGGCAGACTAGGACTCATCGTTGAAGTGAGTTGAAAAAAAAATCACCAGTGGAAACAAAGAAATTTAGGAGTTTTCTAGCAACAAAATACCCACTTAAGACTGTATGTGTGGCATGTTACTATCAGAAGGTCTGTATAAATCCTGACTATCATGTCTTAAATTTACACATCATATCAGTAAAATTAATATTGTACCTTGTGTAATTGAGGACGTTGATTGCACAAGTGGCATAGGACTAGGCAAACATGGGGCTAGATGGGCAGAGAGCTAGACAGAGGTGGGTTGGACTGGGTACAGTGTGTAAATTCCTACATCCCGCTTCATACTCATTATTAGCTGTGGAATTTAGGAATTTACACACTGTACCCGGTCCAATCCACCTCTGTCTAGCTCTCTGCCCATCTAGCCCTATGTTAATTTGCCTGGTCCTATGCCCGTCTAGCTCCTTGTATGCTTAGCACTATGCTCGTCTAGACCTATGAATGTCCATCCTCATGCCCAACTAGCTCAATGTATACATAACCCTCTGTATGTCTATACTTTTGCCTGTTCAGCCCTGTGCAGCAAACAACTCTGCCTTGTTCCAGTGATTTTTGAAGATTGACAACTTTTCATCCCCACATCTTTTATCCATTTTCAAATGGTTTTTGCATGGTTGTATATACAAAGGCAAGCCATCTTTAGCATGCAACTACTAGCATTACATTCAGCTGGACAATTATCTGCATATACGTACATACAGTATGTACCTTACAGAGAATGAAACAGTACCAAATCATTATGAGACATTACCCATTGTCAACATTTGCAGCAATTTCAGAGTCTATAGTCCAATCAGATTCATCACTCTCTCCATTGCTACTACATGAACTATAGAAAAGGTATATTTGCATGACAATCATAATTGATAAATACTGAACATAACTGTTTCTCACCTTTGCTCTTCTGTGCTACTAAACATCATAACCAATTCGTCATCTTTATCCATGACAATAGATGTACTTTGATCAGATGGATGCATAGGATCATCACCTAGAAGACTGTTTTGTTTCTCCTATGAAAATATTAAAATCTGGTAAATAACGCAATCGATACCTCAATTAAACACATTCAAGCACAAAGCGCAACAAACACACACACTACATACGTATATACAAGTCAGGGTTTCATTTAGGGGGGGGGGGGGGGCATTCGCCCCCCCTTGCCAGAGTCTCCCCCCCCCCCCCCCCTTGGAAATTAGGTTAGCCTTATTTTGTTAAAGAGGTAAAATTGAATAAAGAACTGATCAACACAAATAAGGAATATACAAGGAGAATGTAGTGTTATAAAACATAAACAGCTATTCTTCTACCTTTTCTGTTCCACATATCTATAATCTCTTCAAGGTCAAAGAGTAATTCTGTGCCACAATCAACTTTGAATGATCCAAAATGGCCTCAGATACCACCTTATATAAACTAAAAACTCAAATTTTCCCTGGGGGAGCATACCCCCAGACCCCCCTAGCTATATATGTACCCCTTCAACCCTACATACATATCCGCACATCCTTACCACTGAACTGCATGTGTTTTTATAGACATTAGGATACCATGTACATATAAAACTATTGGCATGTCTTACACAGGAGACATAAACTGTGACCCCCTAGAAGGCGCTATCTTGCATGCACTCCCTTTGCCCCCCCCCCCCCCCCCATTTTTTTCGCAAGCATTGTTTTGCCCCCCTTGCCCATTTTTCTAAATGAAACCCTGAAGTATAATTATATATTATGAAGTAAAATACTGTAGTACTCCAAAATAGATTGATAAGATGGTCACACACTTTAGCACAAATCAGTTACTGTATTTCCCAAAAACTAATGGTATGGTGAGTCTAAACTTTCACAAGTGTTTTTGGGACTAGCTACAAGGTTGGTAGTTCAAAAGCTTTGTAATGTGGTAAGGTATGGTTCCACAGCAACACTATCAGAATATCTGCATATTGTTCTTCTTGTAATTTTTCAAACTGGCTACAGGTCACCAAAGAGAGTCAATATGTCTCATCTTTCGCTAATAAGCTCCAGTCGTTAGCATGAAATGCCTCTGGTAGGTTATGAAACAATACCTACATTTCTCAAGTAAGAAAAAAATGAATAGACAAAATGTGTATCCCTCCTGCACATACGTGTGTATGCTTAGTCTTGTTTATCTCATCCATTTGGTTTTCCAACAGTTGCCAGTTGCATAACCGTGCACAACAGGCTATCCTGTTGTGCAACCATATGGCAAGATCGAAGCCTTTCCATCCGAAATGGAAGCCCTACACAGAGCAGCAATAAAACTAACCTCCACGACAGTGTCGGTCATGAAGCTCAACAACTTAAGAGTATTTGAGAAACAATTTTTGTGGAGCGAGCAAAGCGAGCGGAGCCTAACTGGTTGACCTATTGAATAACTAGCATCCGGTTAGCCAACCAGAAAAGTTAGCCATCAATCGGGTTGGAACATATCCACTATGTTGATCTGAAAATGCCTGCATGATCTAGGGAATGTGTGGCATTTGCACAATTACATAAGAAAATATTACTCACAACAGATTCCAAGCAGCTAGAAGAAAATACTTTTACTTCCATCTCATGCAAGCATTCAAATCGATCCATTGCACACTTTAATAAATCTGCATCAATGGAAGGTATTACTGTTCTGTTCTCCCATAGTTTTAGAGCATCCTTGTAGTCGTCTTCACTAAGGCGAGAGGCCCACAACATTCCATGTGAATGATCTTCAGGTGGACAGTAAGGAGCAGTTTTAGGGTTGACCTATAGAAAATGAAAGATAGGGACATATAACACAATCACTGACCACAGACCCAAAGGCTTACTGGCTACAAGCTGCATGGGCAAATTTGTAACACTACCCTAACTCCAGGGCTGCTACCAGAAATACTATCCTAATGGTTCCCTTGACATATAACAGTATTGGAGACAAACACACACAATTCCTCATTCTATACACATATACGTAAGCAAGAATTAATGATTTGATTCCAAACAACAGATATTTCCTTTTAGTGTCCTCAGTGTTTGCCTAAAATGTTCATTTTAAAAGGGAACATCCATGCAAATGTCAAAAGACATGGACATCTTCAAAATTGGAACATTTTTAACAAGTATTAACTCAATAAATGATCTTTGGTCGCCTTACACCTAGATAGTGATACAAGTGATCGACGCTTTAGCAACACATGTGGATGTTTGCATGAGTGTTTACTGCATGTGGATTTCCCATACTGTATGCAGATTGCACATGTACACACACACACACAAACACACACACACACACACACACACACACACACACACACACACACACACACACACAAGCTCATGTGTGCTGTACGCACACCATATACAGTATGCGCTCAATATTCACGGGATGACACTTTTGTAGTTATCCCAGATTGGAAACCATGCACGAAAATTTAGGTAAAGCTCTTGTACAATGTCCAAAATGGCCATCAAAAGAACATGCAGGGGTCGGTAAGAAGTACTGCAGCCAATCCTTCCAGAGATCAAAAACACACTATTTTGACACAGGATAGAAAAATGCTAAAATCAATATCCTACACCTTTCTAGTAAATACAAAAATGGCACATTCTATATATATTTGGCCTTCAACTCTGGAAAATCTGTTTGTATCAAACAATATAAATCTATTCAAATGGTACCAATGGCCCTGCATAAAGAAATGGTTTAGAAGATTGCTAAACATTCTCTCATATGTCCTCTCTATCAGTATCTATGTACATGTATGTATCTTGTTTGAAAAAAAGGTAAGAATATGAAGGCAGAATGTTCATGAGTGCCAAAAATATAATGGTTTTAGGAGGTTCCAAATACACCAGATGTGAGTTTGGTGAAAATCTTTGTTAGGCTTGATGTATTGGCGGTAAGTTTGTTTTGTGTCCTCACTACTGATGGATTACCACATGACATTGTTCATAATGTACGTACGTACGTACGTACGTACATAGGCACAGTTCATAAATACATACTTGTACATATGTACTTACAATGTCATACATGGAATTGAGGTACGTAGAACTTATGTGTAGTATGAGCCCTTAAAATACTGTTGTGTGTTTAGAGACAATTAGGCTTCGATATCATGTGTTAGATTAAAAAAGCACCCTGCATTGGACAAAGTGTAGCATTGCCTGTACTAGCACTATCACATGGCACTCCACATAATATGTAGACACATATGTGGAGTGCCATGTGGTAGTGAAGTAGTGCTATTGTAGAAGTGTAGGAGTTGAGTGTATGTAGAGTCAACAGTGTTCGACTGCTCTTTGCTAATAATTAGTGCTTTTCTGTTGTTGTTCAAGTGTTGCTCATCGCTGCAAGTCACTTTGTATCACAATCTTCATACCCTCTATGACCGAACACTACACATACATACGTACGTATGGGGTGCCGTTTGTGTCAAAATTCAGGCTTTTTGCATGATATATAAATCATAGCCTGATATAATATATCATAGCCTTATTTATATATCATAGCCTGATATAATATATCATAGCCTGGTTTATATATCATAGCCTGATTTATACATCAGAGCCTTATTAATATATCAGAGCCTGATTTATATATCAGAGCCTGATTTATATATCATAGCCTGATTTATATATCATAGCCTGATTTATATATCATAGCCTGATTTATATATCATAGCCTGATTTATATATCATAGCCTGATTTATATATCATAGTCTGTTGTGATGATAAAGACAGTGGAGTCTGTGATGATGATGGAGTCAGTGGTGTCTGTGATGATGTCAGTGCTGTCTGTGATGATGACGGAATCAGTGGTGTCTGTGATGATGGTGTCTGTGATGATGGTGAAGTCATCGGAGTTTGTGATGATATCGATGATGGAGTCAGTGGTGTCTGTAATGATGACGGAGTCAGTGGTGTCTGTGATGATGGTGTCTGTGATGATGGTGAAGTCATCGGAGTTTGTGATGATATCGATGATGGAGTCAGTGGTGTCTGTAATGATGACGGAGTCAGTGGTGTCTGTGATGATGACTGAGTCAATGGTGTCTGTGGATGAGATGATGTCATCATTCCAGTTATGAATAGCTGGTTTGGAGAACGATTTTGCTCAGTCGACAACTTATGATTGTTCCAAGAGAGAATGAACTCATCAGTGACCTGATTTATTCAACCAACAAAGACATAATGGAGGCAGAAAATATCAGTTTCATTCAATGGATTGAGCAGTCCGTCATCTTCTAACTGGTAGAATAAGCATCGAAATTCTTCTGTGACCGACCTTCGTACATCATTCCACAATCGCTCTATTCTTTCATTATGTGTGGAACTTCCAGTGATCACTGATGAAGGATTGTGGTTGTGAGCAGCAGTCATGCTAGACCAAACCCTGGAATTTTCACCTCCCAAATCAGTTTTGACTTTTTGTGGCAGTCCATATTCTTCCACTGCTTCATCAAATAACATAGAAACTGTGTCTGCAGTGTTGTTGGTTGAACAGTGTAAATACACAATCATTCTACTGTACCCATCCACTGCTCCATGTATCACTAACCTCCAGCGAATGAGTTTGTGATTGCCGTCTAGGTGCCACACTGTGTTAGGACCCTCCACATGGTAAACACATCTCCTTACTGTGGTTGTTCGTCTCAGTGCAGTGTTAAGTGGGTCCACACGGTGAATGGATTGACGCAACCGTTTCCGCTGTATTCGTATTCCTTGACTTAGTAGGTGGCCTTGCATCAGAATTTCACCATCATTGGGGTGCTGCTGCTTGATGGAATGTAGGATAGTGTCCAAATCCCTGTCAGTGATGTCAGCATATTTCTCAATCTTAGCCCCTTCATATGACGATACAGAGTAGATCTGCTGACTCCAAGAATGTCTGCTATATCTTCTATTTTAAAATTAAAAGCAAGCAAATACCTGATCTCATCCAAGTTTACATCCTGTGCTGGCCGCCCAGCCATTGGTTTTACACTTCTCTCAAATTCAATTGATTTCTGGGATTTCACCTCAGCATGGGCACCACATTGCACTGAGCATGCTCAGTGCAG
Source organism: Halisarca cf. caerulea (assembly GCA_963170055.1). NCBI lineage: Eukaryota > Metazoa > Porifera > Demospongiae > Chondrillida > Halisarcidae > Halisarca > Halisarca cf. caerulea. The sequence continues at coordinate 5,895 of CAUJGJ010000270.1, read as the reverse complement.
CCCGGAGAATTTACATAAATCTGTTGAATGTTTTAGCTAGCTCGAACTGATATAATATATCAGGCTCTGATATATAAATCAGGCTCTGATATATAAATCAGGCTCTGATATATAAATCAGGCTTTGATATATAAATCAGGCTCTGATATATAAATCAGGCTATGATATATAAATCAGGCTATGATATATAAATCAGGCTATGATATATTATATCAGGCTATGATATATTATATCAGGCTATGATATATTATATCAGGCTATGATTTATATATCATGCAAAAAGCCTGAATTTTGACACAAACGGCACCCCATAACGTACGTAAGTACAATGATGTTGAAATTAAAGCAAATAGGCAAATAGCACCCTCTATTACCTTGATTACCAAATACTATTCTAAATGCATGACTTTGTGTAAAACTAAAGAGGATCACTGACATTCACTGAAAACAAATGTCCATTTAAACTAAAGCTACAAAGAATGGTGATCATGATCATCTTAAAAATATGTACGTATTCTTAGCTATATGTATGATATCTTGACTATAAGCAGTATTTATGTTCTCTCAACTTCTACATATTTGTGAAGTATACTACAAATCGCTATTTTATAAATGTGTATCAAAATGGAACAAAGCAACCAAACTTAAGGTCCCTATGAGCAGCTACAGTCGATCTACGAAAACTGAAGAGAGTCATTTACCACAACTACAGCCTATGTATCTTGATCCCAACTTCAAAAAGGCGCTACCTAACACAAGTATGGATTCTCTAACAATAATAATTACAGAAATTTCTGCATAATTATGCCACAAAAAAGAGCTCATTGTTGTAACCACACAAATGAGTTCTTTTCCATTGATGCATTGCACAAAATTGAGTACTCTGCATAGGACACATCTGCACACTCTGACTTGAAGGCAAGATTGCTGACACTAGAGCAACTAATGTTGCTTGATTTTGACTTCATGAGGCAATCTTCTATATAAAAAGTGTATACAAACTCCTTTAGCTACTCTTTGCACTAACTTACATAGCTGAAATTAAAAACAGCAAATATTCATGACCATAAATTTTCTCATAAGCTCAAGTTACAATGAACACCCCTGTAGGGCTTAAAGCAACAGACACTGAGAGCTTGAGAATGATACCCATTCTGCCTGATTAAAGACTGTTACACCATAGATAATATAAAACGAACTCAAAATTAAGTTTGTAAGATTGAACTTGACAGGAACCTGATTCCCCTTAAATCAAGACTTGTATAGAATCCTAAGTTATAGTCTTGAATGCTGTTGATCAATCAATTTCAAAATTGTAGGTCATATCTCTTTATATTTTGTTAATCATTATCTTATTTATCTTACTCATTTAAATCATTGCTACCAATTATTATAACTGTATTATATATTGTGTATGATATGTATTATGGTACCCTATTAAAACCAGCTCTAGCTGACAGGGTTACCATTTTAATGAAAATTTAATGATAATGATGATGATGATGAAATAGTGTGGCTACGTATGTTTTCAGGTCAAGTATCAATTTTACTAGTGAGTATGGCACAACATACACAAAATGGATGGAATTAGCACTGTGTGTATATGTTGGGACAAAATATCCAACATACATACACAATGCACACAGTACCCACATGCAATGTATGTACATATTATGTTAATGGTACCGCAAAGGATAATTAGAACAAACCAGGGCTGCATTGATTATACATAATTAGCACAGTCTACAGCATGCATTGACTAACATGATTAACACAGTCTACAATAAATGCTGTACTACTGTCAGGGATGTCAGGATTTCTTTGGGGTCAGACATAGCAGGAGTATTTACTCTCCCCTCCCTCTTTGGTGACCCCGTTGACCCCCTTGGCATAGCATATGGTGAGACTTCTCTAATCCGACACTTAATGGGACCTGAAAACCGTGTCAGATTTGGAGGCTGTCAGATTACAGAGTGACTCTTGGCATACGCACTTTAGTATGGAGACTGTATACCTCATAACATTGTATACCTCATAACATTGGTGAGAAATTATTTGTACTTTGGGGGGGGGGGGGGGGGGGGGAGAGGGGAGGGTCATTCAATGAGCAGTTCATGTGCAGCATAATAACTTGATCAATATATGATCAGGCAAACATTGACTGGAATAAAAAATATTGGGGGGGGGGGGGGGGGGGCTATAGCCCCTCCAGCCCCCATGGTTCCTACACCTATGCCTCATAACATGGTTGGATTACAGAGAATGTTGGATTATAGAGGTGTTGGCTTACAGCGGTTTCACTGAACATATATAACTGCAGTGAAGTATTCACAAACCTGCTTAAGTAGTCTAAAATGGCCTTAGATACCACCTTATAAGGCATAAAAAGCAATTATTTTCTTTTGAACCATACCCCCAGACCCCTAGAAGTAATACACACCTCTGTAATGCCTCTCACATAGCATTGTTACCCATAATACCCCCACCCCCCCCCCCCTCCCCCGTCTCTATACACCTATACACTCCCGTATCGCATCGCGTTGCCCCCCTAAGATTTTAGGAAGTTCAATTTGCCCCCACCCCCACCCCCCTAGCCCCAAAATGTGTATGCAGCCCTGCAAGTTATCAACAGACAGTAACCAGGATACGATCATTTCCTAAAGTAAATTGAAATATGAGAATCCTTGTGCTAAAAGTGCGTGGCTATTTTCATGATATGAGGTACTATATGTATACTTCTTAATTTATATTTATACTGTACTCGCCATGTGATGAAATGATAGATAATTTTGCCTCTAAATGATGATGAATAGTGACCAAAAAATTATCGAGTGGATTGTCTGGGAAAGCACAAATCTAGAGGTAAGTACGCAGGTATGGTCATGAACAGTTTGACACTATACAACTCCCGATCTGTAGAAGCAAGAACAACGTACTGATTTTTTTTTGAAATATAGCGTTTCAGCGATATTTAGCTTCCAAAACTCTTTATGGACATGATATCCAATACAAGCAATAACCTTTAGTTTAAAGGCAGACATTTTAGGCTGGCAGAACTGTTCTAATAACTTGACACATTCTCCAAATATTCGTCGCATTCTCTAATTATTCGTACATTGCAGGAACATATGATAAATGCTTCTAAATGACGGATTTCCTCTACTACTTGCTTTGACAAAAAATTAGAGACAGTACGGTACTTTTTAATTTACATCAATACTAAGACTAAGGGAATATCTGTAATAATGACTTATGTATGGAGATACATACTGTAAGTCATTTCATCATGTTCACAGGTGAATCCAATACCTTGAATCTCTTAGGCTTCTGAATTAGTTCCAAGATTCCAGTCTGATCTTTGAGAGGATGTGGGTCTCCATCAATGTTAACAAGCAATGGAGGTGGCATAAGGTGAGGAGGAACCTGTGCCTACACAGTAAAAAACAAGCATTTCCATGAAAACTACCCATCAGCTCGAAGGTTCACACATAGTGACTTCAACACCGAATGCACATACTGTACCGTATATATACTATAATTTTGACGGGGTGTAACTCTCACGGATGCGGCTTTTAGCAATTTTCACATTTATAGATATGCAGACGGCCATGTTTGGTCATTACATAAGAACCCGATCAAATTTTCACAGACGTAAACTTTTGTAGATGGCCTCCAATGCGTGAATACTGCAAACATAAAACCACGCAAAAATTAAAGCGCATACAGTATACACGATTTTCACAGGACTTTATTATTGTAACTTCTATGAATAAGCATGCATTCACGAAAATCAAATGGTGAACATTTAGTTAGATCCATTAATCTAATATCAAGTATGAACTTATCTGGATGGAGTATCTGATCAGTGCAAAGCTAACTTTGTACTGTTCAGATACTCCGTCCAGACTATTGAGATTGTCCATTATGTGCATTCGCGGAGCAATATCACGAAGCGGGCAAAGCAGCGCGGAGCCCTTTACCCTTCAGATTGCCAAAAGTCATATCTGACTTGAACGTATTATATACTATCTACTGTCCTTGCTTATGTCAATTTGTCAGTTTTACTATACTATTTATAACGTTACTATATTATTGATAACGTTAAAAAAATACATATAAATATATATATATAGTATGGACTGGTCCATTTACAACAAAATATTGCAGATTAATTACATCCCAGTTTTTGCAAAATATACGCTCCGTGAAAAATTATGTTCTGCATGATAGCTGTACCAATATAGTGTATCAATGGATTCAAACTACGTACCTGTTCATCAATGGCATTGTGCTGCCTGTCAATAACCAATGGTCTATAATCTGTATGGAAAAATTGTTCTCTTGGAAACTAACAGGGATGAATAAATACAAATCTGGCATAAAACGTACATATACAAGGGCATACACATACAGTACATACTACCTCAAGAAATGAACAAATCTTAATAGTATGATATTGTATGCTTACCTTCTCGTAAGGCTGACTGGTACCCATTCCAAATAGTAGTAAATGACCTTGTGAATCAACAGCTACAAAATCATTTCCCATTGGGGAAAATTTTGCATCATATATACAGGCCTGTCCTTCATCCTCGAACTATACATGTAGAAAACCAAAATACAGTATGTATGTATATTTATCAATTGGATTAGCAAAGCCAATTATATCCATTGACTAGGGGAGTTCAGATCTGAGCACCCACACAAAATAACAAGGAGATTCAAGAATTTTATATACAGTAACGTCTATGTTTTATTAAATACTGCAAACAATACTGTCCCCAAATAATTCCTCAAAAATACACTCATAATCAAACAACTCATACACATATGCATACATGGCCAATCACTAGAAGAATTTAACATAAAAAATCCATATCTATATAGCCATATTATGAAGTACGGTAGTACTCCATACTGGTATGTTGGATTGACACCAAAAAACATGGTAGCTATACATTACCACAAACCTAATTCACCAGAAAACTAATGATACAGTACAGATAAAAGCATTTTGAAGTGATATTGGTACCTTTTGATATACTAGCTACAAGATATATGCAGTAGTTAAAAACTTTCAATAGCCAATCTCTTCGAAGAATTTTGAAATCTTAGACAATAAGGTCCACACCTTACCGTCTAAGATTTTAAAGTTTTTTTAAGATGATTTAAGATGATCCTCCTTCTTTTTATCATACTTTTGAACTATGTTACAAGTCACCAGGAAAGGTCCAAAGGTCTCATCTTTTGCCAGTGAGCTACAATTGCTAGCACAACTTAAAAGTGTCTTTGAAGCAACACCTGCATACATACATTTCTAAAGCGAGAAAATTTAATAGGTAAATCACATACATTCACCGGATCAGCAAAATGGCCAAGCCAGATAGCTATGTATATGTACACAAGGCGCCACATTGGATAGTCGTCAACTTTAGTGCTCTTGTTCTTTCTAGCTGCATGTGGGTACGTACACTGATTCTGTCAACTAGATGCATAGTTTTAGTTTTAGTTCTACTATCTTATAATTACAAGATTTGATTACATTCCTTGTCAATTCCAGTAGAAATCTTCTTTTAACAGCCTCTACTGGAGCAACTTCACCTTAAAAAACCCGCATGAACAAGGGTGTATAAAAAACATTTTAAAAAAGGACGTAGGATTGACACAGATCTGTGCAAAAAGGCATTGGGCTAGGTGGGCAAAGGGCATGCAAGATGGGCATAGGGCTAGATGAGCATAAGTCTATACACATATGAGACTAGACCAGTATAGGGCTAGATAGAAATTGGCTTATGGCACATAATATTATAATAAAAGTGCCGAAATTGCATAAGAATACTATATGATTGTGCAATCATATTGACACTATACTCATCTAGCCTGTTATATGTATAG
>CAUJGJ010000269.1:23200-45700 GCA_963170055.1 Halisarca cf. caerulea | reverse complement strand
AGGATAACTAAAATTTCTATTAGTCTAAGAATAGAACCATGTAACAGTTCCAATTGAAAGTATATATTGGTAGAAAATTGGAAAATTTAATGTTGTAGTTCGGGTAAAAAAAAACATAGGGCTGTCGCCCCTCGTCCTGAATTACTTCAGAATATGTTACAGTTTATCTCTGCAACAATGGTATCAGGTTTACAAAGGAGATTTACCCTTCAGCTTTGTATTTGTCGCCTTTTTTTGCAATCTTGAAGAAAATTCCCTGCATTTTGGCAGTTTTAGCAACAGTTTATCCTCGGCTGAAAACCTGAATAATATATACCATTGTTGCAGAGATAAACCGTAGCTTGTTTAAAGTCTTCTTTTCTTCCAGCCATCATTTTTCCTCACCTACTTCTTGTTGCATATATATATATAATATTATATACATTCATGCATACATACATACATACATACATACATACATACGCATGTGGGACATGTCCAGGATCTGTTATGATAGCGCTTCCCAGTTTGCATAGCTGCAATAAAATGTAATTATTCGGTGCTTATAAGTTAATAGTCACGCAATTATCTTGTGATTTGGACTAATATTTGGGCGTATACGAATGGCGAATCCGCATTTAGTAACGTTTTCTGTCGTCACAGTTGCTCTGTCACATGCTGGCTTGTGACCTAACTCGATGTTCTTCTTAATCATAGTTTTTGGCTGGGTGCCTCGTGAGGGAACAAACTGGAGAGAGCTTCTTGGTGTCAACTTCGAGCCATTGGAAATATACAACTTCTCCATTTGCGTGAGACAGAGCTTTTGTTCCTGTCCCATGTTACAGGAGCTTGAATGCTGGCTTTTGAGGACCAATTGAGCAGATGCATGGAAAAGTTAGTAGATGTCTTGTTATAGCGATTTATGTTAAAAATAGTCTTGGAAACGTTCCGCCAGGTAGCACCCAGAACGTTTCGCTTTTCAGTAGGGTTAGGAAAACCTCATGCAGTAGCTTCCTCACGATAAAAGCAAGCCTTCCAAAAGGTAATCGTACATACATCTATGTGTCTGTCTAAATCTTAATCCTTTTTGACCCTCTTTATCTACTACAAGTTGAGAACAGAAGCTGTAAAAAAAACCAAAATTTTCATACCTCTGAATTAGCGCAGACATGACCCACATGCGTACATATTACATACATACATATATATATACATATATATATATATATATATATATATATATATATATATATATATATATATATAGATATACATGAACATACATAATATAGTATACATACATATATATAATATACATACATTAAATATACACCTCGATTTCTAGGTAGCCACGCTAAGTCAAATCCCATAACCAAACAACAGCCCACTTGGCCTCGTATTGCAGTTATACCCCAACACATGTAGACACAAAAGTCAGTCATTACAATTATAACAATAATAATAATAGCTTATTAATTTACTGACGGGCCAGTCTTTATATACTATAAAGCCTTGTAATAGCTAACCTCTCATAGCCCAAAACATATCGTCGTGAAAACTTGCTGTTTTTGGAATTCTTTGAAGGCGGTGTGAAAAGTTTGTACACTTTGATTATTCACAAGTGTACCACTGTCCTTGTAATGACTTTAGCAGAATCAGAAGAATTTGGATTCTTGCGATCGGATGCAGAGATTCTCTGCTAAATATCGGCGAGCTGATTCTCCACAAATAAAAGCCCAGGGCTGGGTATGTAATAGTTATACAATGGCATTTGCAATAGAGTATGGATTTATACAAGCACTGGTCCTTGGGCACTACACTATATACGTAATAATACTTTGGTATTTAGTTACCCCATGCACACTTTACATATTCCACATCTGTTTCACACAAACAGTAGTAATATAATACTTGAGCTAATGCAAAATGTAAAGAAGACAATATGTTTCTAGATAAGTATGAGTATGTACCTGTGGGCATTGCACATGTGTCACTACATATAGTGTGGTCAATTATCCTTACTTCTAATGACTGGTGGTAAGTGGTACACCAAGAAGTCTGGAACTGTGAATGCTGTCATTGGTTTATAATGAGGTCAGATTTACACCATTAAACTTTGCACTGAACGCTGCTGGTCATGATCCGACCAATAAGCTAGTAATCCATTATCTTTTCAAGTAAAGGTTAATATAACTGGTTACCATGTCAAGCTAAGACCAAAGCCATATTATATTCATTTCCATCCTTAATTACATATTACATATTTATTGTATATCATTATTATAATTATAATAATATTTTTTTTGGATGAATGACCCCGAATTACGTGCACACAGATCTAGCTAGCTGACCAGTCTTGGGTAGCTGCAGGTCTACATGGTTTTGGGGGCACACCAATAAGTATAGATCTGCTAGGAGTGTGTAGGGTTTCAGTGTATAGGGTGTATGTGTGTGTGTGTGTGTGTGTGTGTGTGTGCATGTGTGTGTGTGTGTGTGTGTGTGTGTGTGTGTGTGTGTGTGTGTGTGTGTGTGTGTGTGTGTTGTATATAGTATATGGGTGTGTACGTGTGTATGTGTGTGTGTGTGTGTGTGTGTGTGTGTGTGTGTGTGTACATGTGTGTGTGTGACTATGTTTAATTGTGTGAACATGTGTATGTGCGCGTGCGTGTGTTTGTGTGTGTGTGTGTGTGTGTGTGTGTGCATGTGTGTGTATATGGGTGTGTATATACATGTGTATGTGAGTGCATGAGTGTGTGTGTGTGTACACCAACCCAGACTCCCGGCCGGTATGGGCACATGGCCAAAGTTAGCAGACCGCTCAGTATGGGCACATGGCAATACGCGGAAGGGAGGGAAAAAAAAGCGAAAAAGGCCAACGCTGACCGGCGCCGAACCGGGGGCTTGTGCATGCGCCAGAACGCAAAACATAAAACGGAAACCAAGAAAGGGCATCCCGGGGTCGAATCGGCGGTGCAGCGGCCGTCGCGCTCGACTCCCACGCACAAGCCCCCGGTTCGGCGCTGGTCAGCGTTGGCCTTTTTCGCTTTTTTTCCCTCCCTTCCGCGTATTACCATGTGCCCATACTGAGCGGTCTGCTAACTTTGGCCATGTGCCCATACCGGCCGGGAGTCTGGGTTGTGTACACAGGGTATTTATAACCGTCCGGGAATAAAATGCAAAAATGGCCGTCTTGAAATAGCTTCACAAGTTATCGATCGTTTCTACTTCGTTGACCAGATTTTCGCCCGGCCAGTTCTTCTTACTGGACAAAAGTTGTATATATTCCGCGCATGTTGGTACTTAACTAGTGATTGTTTCTATTGTCTGAAGGAAGATAGCCAGCTAGGAATAGCACTTTTAGACAAGCTTCGCCTTGGTTAGACCTTAGATCCCTCTCAGTTCCCATTAAACAACACGAAAAGACAGAACAAGTGGTGAGCTATCTGAAAATCGTTCCGGGCTATAGGTTATAATCTTCCATAAGAAAGTTATAACTGAAAAACCTGTTTTTTCACCATTCAAACGGCCAAAATTTAGCATAAATGGTCCAATTGCGAAAAACTGCTTGATTGTAGCACTATGCCCGGAACGATTTTCGTAAACCGAAACATCTTAAGATTCCATCGAAGTTGGATTTGGTGAGATTCGAATGCATCTGAGGTCTAACCAAGTGACTTCATCTTCGCCCTCAACAAAACTGCCATTTTCGTGACGTTTCACGGATACGTAGGCAAAACGTCACAAAGTTCGCCTTCTTCCCCCATTCTGTTGATACGTGAAATTTCGTACGTCATCCGAAAGACGCGTCGCGTACGCCAAATGACGCATTAAAAACAGTCGCTAATTGATGACGTAGAAACAAGCACCGCCCACAATCGGAACAAGCAACAGACGGTTATAAACACCCTGTGTACGTGTGTGTGTGTGTGTGTGTTTTAATTACATATTTTTATACTTGGACTTGCATATTTTTATATCTCAAGACGTCATGTTCACATGACACACACAAAAGTTGTAAAATAATTGCTTTCTTACGATCCATACCCCAAGTAAACAATGGCCTTGAGCTCGTGAATTTTAGGGATTTTTTTCTGAAAAATATTTGAGAAATTCATGAAAGTACAATATCCTGTGAAATTTCCCACTACATGATATTCAGTAAGTATTGTAAAGTCCACATATTTGGTAACTGCAAGATTATATTTTATTGAATCATGTGAATATAGTGCATATGTAACTGCATTATTCTAATAGTACTATTACCATTGCTCTGGAACAAAATTAAATTACATGTTTATACATACAAAGGACACCTAGCAAGATACAAAATTCTACATATCTACATAATTTTGTTGCAGTACATCATGCAGAAGGAAGATCAAAGATGACCAAATTGACTGTGGTAATAATACAAATGCGATGAATACTAGATACGCAGTGGCTGGCTAGTTCTTTCTTTCCATTTCACTCTCTCGAGTGAAAGATGACATGGACGCCATGCTTTGGTCTCATTGTAGATCCCAGTTCGGTCTCAAGTGGTTCCTAAATAAGTGAACAATATAAAAATAGAGCATGTCAAGCTCTCATTATTATTAACATGTGGCCTATTTGAAACATGTATGTAAATATATACATTAAAAATATATTCATTATATTATATTAAATATTATGCATACATCTTGTGTGGTGTGTGTGTGTGTGTGTGTGTGTGTGTTTGCGCGCGTGTGTGTGTGTGTGTTGTGTGTGTGTGTGTGTGTGTGTGTGTGTGTGTGTGTGTGTGTGTGTGTGTGTGTGTGTGTACTACTGCTGAATGAGCCAACGTCATTCTTCAATATTGCAACAGAATAAAGTATGAATTTTTGCCTGTTCAAGTGGTCAGATGGTCACTTGTAATACTTCTGATTTCACTATGCCCAGTTGGCTGTCTGTTGGAGGGTTATATTGGTTGTATAGAGAATGTAAGTGGATTCATCATACATGACTTGCGAAATTTTTCAACTTCGAATATGCGAAGGCCATGGTCGTTTATTAATAGTTCGGCCAAAAGTCAACATGTGAACTTTGATTAATATCAAATTGCCGATTACCTTAGTTTCTGGTGACAGCTCAATCCTGAAGTTCCTTACAATCTCAATGAGAGCCATTTTAGCCTCCATTAGTGCAAATCTCATTCCAACACAGTTTCTAGGTCCAAAGCCAAATGGAAGGTAAGCACAAGGATGACGTTTGGCCTTCTCCTCGGGGGTGAATCTGAGGACAGTACATAGCAATATAAATCACAATGCTGATGACAAGTCTGATGTACAGCCACAGAATGGTAAACATGACCTAACAACCTCACAACCATAAAGACACATGCATGGACACACACACACACACCATACACACACACACACACACACACACACACACACACACACACACACACAAGTGCAAACAGTACGCAGATAACAGCAGTGAGAGAGTATATCTTACTATGGCTACAGTGTAGTGGTGATTTCAATATTGGCCAGGGACAAAATCTGATTACACAACAGCATATATTCCAATATACAAAATACAGTATGAATAAGTGAGAGTGGAGGCTTACCTTTCAGGTATGAACTTTTCAGGCTCGGGGAAAATGTCTGGATTATTATGAATGTTGTAGGTGAGCACAAACACTTGTACACCAGGTGTAATGCTGATTCCTTTAACAACACACTTCTCATTGCAAAGACGAATGATTCTATAGTAGTGTCAAAGAAATAGGAGTGGAATGAACTCTCACCCTGTTTTGAAGGCATGATGTGCCGCAAATTCATGATGAGTACCCTCACATCACAAAACATCCAATATGATGGTGTGAATCCACATAAATATTGCATGATTTCTCTAATTATTTATTTGAACACCACATAGTACCATATACAGGGTTCTGCCTACACTGGTTGGAGGTGGTTGGGCCCAACCAGTAAAATTCATGGCCAACCATCTCTAAATTATCACTGACCAGAGGATTTGAAATCATAAAAACAAAGTCTTGTCTCTAAACTGCTTTTTAACATTTCCTTAGCCTCATGTTCAGTCTTCAAGTTATTACTTTGAAAGAGCTTCGCTGATGTTTTTGGTTGGAAGGTACACTTACAAGTAGGTCTTCAAACATGTGTCAGCTGTGAATTGATTGACTTGATTACCACCTTGGAAGATTGCCTGGGCAGAGCCCAGCATATAGAACCAAAAGCTTCCAATCTTCATGTACTTTGGCACAGATATACGGTACATGTCATACACAAGTTCCATATTGAAACATAATCGTAATCAATTTTCATCGTATTACAATAGTTAATTCATAGTATCGTCATGGTAAAATCATTGTATAATGATCAGATGACGAGTAGGATGAAATCGTATTTTTATCACTTGTGAAAACATACATATCTCTAAATTTCACCTCATTCATTCACTGCATGCATAAGGTTTCCTAAGCAATATTTCATATTCAACCAAAGAAGGAATGTAGTCTGACTACACTAAGCAGATGATGGCATAAGAAGGCTCTAAAAGCTGTTTTGAAGAATGATGTTGTTGACTCGTAGACACAAAATCTCATTCAGTTTAAACAGCGGAACACCAACCGATGAAGGGGAACGACAAATTGCTAAGAAGTCAGAAAGAACTGACTCCATATGAAACAAGACAGGATGGGAATTGCATCGTATCATAGGCGTGAATATAATAATTATTGTAATAAATTCCTATTACAATTTCGAAGTGGGAACATTTTAATGACCTGTACCATATGTATATAGTCAGGCGCACCATGTATTCCCTGTGGCTCTAAATTTATACATTCGTACATAGTGTTTCCCACAAAAGGAAATTACAACAGGGTGCTAGGGAGTCCAGATGATACATTGTCATCTGTTTTACTGTATATTCATGTTCTTTATGAGCGAAAGATGTTAGGGTGATAGAATAATATTGTTGTTCTGCAGTATTACACTACTGGCAAGAGTTTTCAGCATCACAATGATTATTGAGCTCCTTTAAAATTTGCTGCTAGAAAAGTAACAGGGTGCAGCACCCTGTTCCAGATATACTGGGGGAAACACTGAAAATAGGGAGAGTATTTAATGCAGAAATCACGTTATGCACATGGGGTCCTCACCCAGGTGCCGGAGGGTAAATCCTGAAAGACTCCTCGACAACCATGTCCACATAGTCTATTTCGTGAGTGGCATCGTACATTGACTTGTCCTGAAGAAAATTAATATGCGGTAAATGAGAGTGAACAAAAGCACATGCACACATGATATACCAAGAAGCAGATAGTACGAATATCAAAGAACTTACTGGATTTTCCTCGAAATAGTCATTAATTTCATTTGCTAATTTCTCTTGCGCTTCAGGGTTTTTGGCAAGAAGGTAAGTGATAAAACTAAGAGCAACACTTGTGGTTTCATAACCAGCCAACATGAATCCAACAGCATCAGCCACTATCTCCCCAGTAGAGAGTTTACTGTCACCATCTCCAGCATCTATCAAGAGCTGAAGCAGATCTTTTCTCTGAATGAAGCAAGGTTTGCAGCATAGTCAACAAGTATAACAGGGTGATACAATACAAGTGTATGTGCTATTAAAGCAATAGCTTACAGCAAAATCCTTCCCCTCTTTACTCCTCATCTCCACTATCTTCCTAGCAGCATCAGTCAGTCGAGGAAGGGACTCCAGGAAGCCACACCATCTCATCACTGGTGTTATCACAGGAGAAAGTTTAGGTGCGGATACTACAAAGCAAGAAGCAGATCTTTCATAACTGTGTGGAATACATGCATGTTCACACGCACACACACACACAGAAGCATGTACACACACACACACACACACACACACACACACACACACACACACACACACACACACACACAGTACTTATAACCGACCATGTGATAAATGCAAAAATGGTAGTCACAAAATAGCCCCCCAAATTCTCAACCATTTCTTCAAATCCTGAATAGTGTCATTCTGTGCATATAGATGACAGTAACGCATATGATCATTGCTTTGAAGACATAACAATAAAGGTAGCCATTTCATTAATGAAGAAAGCCAACTCTGAGCACAGAGTAGTTATCAATACATTTTGGATCTGCCTGAACAGAAGATCCATACGAATTCCGATAAACCCAACATTAGAAGAAACAGCGAGTAGTTAAAAAGTAGAAAAATGTTTGGTTACAATCAGCATAACGATAATGTTGAGCAAAAAAATTGTTTTGAGCCATTTAGGCAGTCTAAATTAGGGATAAAAGGACATGCAGCGAGAAAATACCTGATTATAATGTCTTTTCCAAACTATTCTCAGAAACTACAATATTCTACAATGTGATGACAATAGGAAGTAGGATAATCAGGAGGTATCTTCCTTCAAGGCTAAGCAGGTTTTTCTTTAACCTCGGCAAAACAACCATTGCTGTGGCATTTCACGTACAATGTAGTGTTACATCACCAAAGTTGCCATTGATCTCTTCCATTCTGTTAATCACTGAATTTTTATTTGTCATTTGGAAGATGGTCAATGATGTATTAAACACAGTTGTTCATTGAGAACGTATCTACAAGTACCACCCACAATCCGAATAAGCAACAGTCGGTTAAAAATACCCTGCACAAACACACACACAAATACACACACACACACACACACACACACACACACACACACACACACACACACACACACACACACACACAAATACATATAGTGTACACACATACACACACACACACACACAAATACATACACGTGTACACACAAACACACACACACACACACACACACACGCACACACACACGCACACACACACACACACACACACACATACACACACACATACACACACACACACACAAGATGACGATAAGTCAGATACCAAACAAATTGATGACCAACTACACACATTGCATGCCAATAGACATACCATAAATAAAGAACGGACTGCTTGTGAAAATACACTGAGTATTAAATGCACACATAGTAACACTGATAATCCAATATGGTGCTTGAACACTATAAACTGCAAATTCAAGTTGAAGTTTGACACTTGTACAATTTACTGAATAAACTCTTACTCAAAATGAATTGAAGGATTCTGATTATCACTGATCCTTTACCACCAAAAGCAGCAAATACAGCTTTAGCATCTTCATATATCTGGCCTCCCTCTCCACCCTGTACGTCAAGGGATCGTCCAAAATGCGTTGACATTATCACTTCCATTGTCATCTTGGTATACAGACTGGAGGGAACAAAAACAATATATATGACACATTAATATGTCTGTGGGACAACAGTGCAGGCCAACAGTGCATGTTACTACGATCCTAGTCTCATCATCAGATCCCATCATGTCACGCAAAGCACGACACAATATACATACGATCCCTACACTGTTTTCAGCAAAGGAAATGAAGAAAGTACTTGCCAAGGAGGAAGTAATCTTGGACTTCGTAAGTGGGAGCGACGTGTTTGTAAGTCTCCCCAATGGAAGCGGCAAGTCGCTCTACTACAGCCTCCTACCAGGGGTCTTCGACAAGCCACGCCGCCTGCCATGTTTACCGATCATGATCGTGGACAGACCTCTTGTAGCACTGATGAGAAACCAGGTGAAGGCCATGACTTAGAGGAACGACCACGCTGTTTATCAGGGGCGGATCTAGGGGGGTTCAGGGGGTTCTGGTGAACCCCCCTTTTCAGCAGAAACTTTAAATTCCTACAATATATAAAATATAACCATTTTACTACCAAAAGTACTATATATCAATAGTCCATATTTAGAGAATGCTGTGAAGCACATGCCAGGGCTAAAATAATGATAGAACAAGTCTCAGCAGCAAATAGTAGCTAATTTCATCCCGCTTACACGTAGCTCCCTGTAATCACACCCTTCTGACCGCCTTGAAAAATGTCTGGATCAGCCCCTGTTTATATGGAGACATAGGTAACAATTTCACTGTCAACAGCAAGTGAGAAAACGTCCATTCCGCACACAGCAAACACAACTAGCTACACACGGGTGCACAATCCTTTCTTCAATCATGACGTCCCACAATAATTGCATTCCAACATGCCAAGAGTAACTGGTGAAAGTCACCAACCCCCCCCACCCCCGTTTTTCAGGCGGGAAGGTCTGCCATGCGAGGCTACTACAATCCTAGTCTCACGCACCAGTCCCCATGTTGCACGAAGGTCTAGCACACGAGACAATGACGATACATGGATCTATGTGTGCAGGAACATGCTATATGAAGGTGCAAGCCTACAATAAATTCAGGATTTGATGCATATATTAGAGCTGAATTAACCCAACATAGATCAAACTAACTTTCCCCTTTGAGTTGATGACCACTACACACACTTTACAAACACGTATATTGTATAATTGCCCATACACAACAAACAATAACCTTACACAGTCAGACCAGCAAACCTACATCACTTTACAGTTTGGTATACATATATTATGTACACTACTTGTCTACAAAACTGCTGCCAGCAATATAAAAAGGCTTGGAAATCAGGAAATGAGAGTCAGAAAGCACCCCAAAGTGGTATCCAGCAGGCAGTACCCAATACTGCTTAGGCACAAACAAAAGTTGTAGAGACAAATAACAATATACAGGGTATTTATAACTACCCGTGAGAAGAACAACAAAATGGTCGTCGCTAAGTGCTCATATCCTCAACGTTTTCTTCTAAATACAAATAGGTAGACGTTAAGTTCATATACTAGAATAAGATAACACATACTAGCTGTTACAAAGTTATAATACTAACGGAAATTTTTTCTCAAAGGAAGAAAAACAGTACTGAAAAATAGCTGTTTTAGACGAACTCCGCCTTTGCCACAGGTCAAAATTATCGAGAATTTTCATGAAACTGGTATCAGAAGAAGGAGAAAGTAGCAAACCATTCGAAAATCGCTTGTGGAATACGTAGGTCATAACAAACACAACAAAAGTTATGGGCAAAATAACTGATTTTCTGCCATTCCAACAACATAAATTATGGACAAAATAAGCATACATTGAATACATACCTGATTATAACACTTTTCCCAAGCGATTTTCATAAATTTTGACATATGCTGGACCAATGAAAACAGAAAGTAAAAAGTCTTAGATCAGAAGAAATTTTGACCCGCGGCAAAGCTCGTGTTTCTTCGAGCTCAGAAAAGCAGACATTTTCGTGACATTCCACATTTACGTAAGCACAACGTCACCAAAGTCATCACCTCCTCCCATTCTGTTGGTACGTGAACTATCAACACCATTTGAAATACGCTCAATGACGCATCAAGAACAGCCACTACTTTGTGATATTGAAAATAAGCCACGCCCACAATCCAAGTGAGCCAGGGGTGGTTATAAATGCCTTGTGTACTGCATGGCCTATTGTCGGACTGCTCCTATATACTGAGATGATAAAAGTTAACAGACATTTCGCATAGTGAGCAACAGGATCATTCTCATAGACATTGCATACACTCAAAAGCAGATACAACGCATTAAAGAATTTGATTTGTGTAAATAGAGAAAAAGGATAATCAATCTTTGCGTAACAATTCCACAGCCATTTGACCCTAAAAAGGACCACACTTCAAGACAATCAGAGATTTCCACAACTGGATATGTCTGGACAGGACTCAGACGGATTTTCCCCAATGACGGAAACATTACTGAGATAACTGGCAAACATTATTGGACAGTCAACACCCACACAATCAGCGGTCAACATCTGATTTGACAGTCTGTCAGTGCATGGTGTGCCATGTATGTTTTCATGGTGAGTATCACCTTAGAATTGACAAACTACATTACTCAATGCCTGCAGCACCATTAGGTACAATCACACATACTACATGTGTGCTATCCACAATCCTATAACTTGACATGGTTATCCAATCAGTGGTAGGTGGGACATACATAAGACTTGGTTATCAAATAGGTGGACTATGCATTTAATGTTTGTCCTGCTAAAGACAAAGTTGGTAAATATGAATAATTCACACGATTTATCCAACATGCAAAAACATGGCTATCATACATAGGAACAAATTCGTTTTCACCCAAAAACTAACCACATGGAGAGTCAATGGTTTTCATAAGCGTATTTGGGAAATTTTGACGCAACAGCTACAAGAATAAGTAGCTTAAAAACTTCGTAAGCCCATGTCCTTAAGAATTGAAGCACCAATGGTGAAGTATGGGTCTGCCACACCAGAAGCGTTTTAAGATTATTATTCTCGTCTTGTATTCGAATCAAGCTACAGGTCACCATGCAGGAAAGCTCTATAGGTCTCATCTTGTCATTGAGCTCAAGCGCCTTTTGCGGGTTTTGAGGCAGAATGTACATTTGTTAAGAAAGAAAAAATATAAGCAAATCCTATACATTCGCCGAATCAGCCATTATCGGGATCAGCGAAATGGCTACGCAAGACTAGGCATACGAGTACGTATACAAGACCAAGCGTTCGATGATCATCTATAACAGCCTCTATTGGAGCAACAGTTTCGATTTAAAGGGAAAACTGCACGAACAAGAGTGTATAAAAACCATTTGAAAATGGTATAAGGATGTAGGATCGACACAGGATTCTGCAAAAAGGATTTATCAAAAAAGGATCCTCAAAGAAAAACATTAGGAACAGAGGTAGGTGGTGTAACAGGTACAGGGCTAGGTGAACGAAGGGCAAGACAGGCATAGAACTAGAGCATAGAGCTACACATACATGAGACTAGATGGATATAGGGCTAGACAGAGTTTTGTTGGACTGAGCGTACACTGCACAGATTCTTACATCCTGCCGCACATATGTACGTACTGTATCATATGCTTTACATGCGGGATGTAGGAATTTGCACAGTGCATGCGCACTCAGTCTTGCCCTTTGCCTATCTAGCTCTGCACCTGTTACACAGCCTACCCTTGTTCCAAGTGATTTTTTGAGGATCCCTCTGATAAATCCTTGTTGCATCATCCAGTGTCACATCCTTATACCATTTTTAAATGATTCAAATATAAACATAAGGAGGTTACAATCCATGGTTGTCCGAGACATTGGTAAACAGAGGGAATGTATAACACACACACACACACACACACACACACACACACGCACACACACACACACCGCACGCACGCACGCACACGCACACACACACACATGCACACGCACACGCACACACACACACACACACACACATACACACACACACACACTATACTTAGCTGCAACACGAGACTAAATTACATTTATTGCCATACTTTAGCACTTCCACACTTTGGCCTTCGTTTGAAAGTCCAGATATCTTTTTGGCCAGACGGACAGTACTCTCTTTGATAAGAGGTTCCATCTGCAAATGGAGGTTATGAGTATGAGGAGTGATTAACTCTAAAAAGTAAAGAATTCACTACTTACCAATTTCATCTTGTGAGCACTGAAAGCAGGAGAAATGAAGTGCCTACGCTTTCTCCATTCGTCCCCGGAAGTACCAAAAACACCATCATAAGGTTTACCATCTACTCTGATTTTAAAACCACCATCACTGTCCTACATATGCAGAAATAGTGGATACTATCACTGTAAACAAGCAGATAAATGCATCAAACAAGTTAATGCTCTGCAGTACAACACTACACTCAATACTAAGTGCACCCCAGGCACAGATTGTGAGTGTGCGAATTCATAGCTAGTGCACAAGTATTCACTGCTGCTCACCAAACGATCCACAAATTTGTCGAAATGCTTCACAGTAACCTCTCTTATCATGTCCAAGTCAGTTACAAGCAAAAAGGGTTTTGTACCAAAGTACATGCTACATAGTTGCAATGATACAAAGTCATATGCACTATAAACAATAAATGTACGGTAGGGATCAAAAGCAAAGTTAACATTGTGATGTGCAATATGTGCATATTACTGTGCACAATTAACTTGTGCAATAACAGAAAATACCGTAATATGCAGTACGATTGCACGTGATTTATTACTATTCATTTATTACTACTTCACTCTGTTGTGCCTTTAGGAAGTTATTTAGGCTTTTGTAACATTCAATTTGGTTGATTTCTAACTTAATTCTTTTTACTATGCCTTTGAACAGGTATTGGCCGACCTTCGAGGATGCTTCTTGGCCCATGTCGTAGCTTATTCTGTTTCAGCAAGTCACACATTAAGACGGGAATGCTCTATTTGTCTGGCCAAAACACTAAGCCTCACATTTTCATCGGCAAAATAGAACTGATCTTGGAGCTTTAAGCATATTGCTACGTACTAGGTAGGCCATGGCTTATAACAAGTGAAAATACCTGTCCACTCTGCATTTCTTTAGCATCTCACAAAGACTCATAATTGATGGCAATTTACCTTTTAATTTCAAAAACTTTAACACTAAGTTAAAACTACTCAGTGGAGTATAATTCCAAAGTCGCCGCTCTGGCCATTTTGTCATTGGTCAACATACAATTATCTAATATTAGTATGCGTGACTCCTTGGCAATACACAGTACACAGCCCCAAATGTTCTGTAATACAAAATATATACACAGAGTGATTTTTCCATAAGATGCATGGCAATTACTGCATACAACACTAACTACTATTACGAAATGTAAGCTTTTTCGATCCCTACTGTTTACCATGAGAATATCAAACAAACAAGATGTACTATCACGAAAATATCGATCCATAGGAAACTAAGTTAAGTTGCATCACACAATGTGTTGCATTAATGCGAAATGTAACAAATGCTGAAGAACAATAATTATTATTACTCGCCTAGAGTAGGGCTGGAAATACTCAATCTATTGCAGTAGATATGAGACCATCTACACACTGCTTGCTTTGCTTACAAATATACACAACAAAGTGATTACCACTGATAGCACCGATACCGCATACACTTAAATTTCACATGGTTTTATATTTGTAGTTATCACAAATAGAAGCCATACACAAAAGCTTACACGCATGAAAATTTTGATCGAGTCCTTGGGCAATGGCAAACCATGGCCTTCAACGAATATATAATGCAAAAGTTGCTGAAATCCATGATCCTCAAAAGTTTTCACCCCGTGACAGTGAGAGCATATACAGTATTATAACACATTCAATATGGATGATACCAGCTTGATGCAGTTTGTTTAAACACCAAAACTCAAAAAATGGATGTCCTTTGGGGAAATATTATTACTTGAATAGCAGCACTTAGAAACTCCTTCAGGGGAGAGTGGGGCAGAGGAGGGAGGCAGAAAGAATGAAATTAGGCAAATGGTGAAGTGAGAGAGGTACGACCCATGATGAACTACGTAAGTGGTCAGTAAGTGAAATGAATGCCCATCCCATGTACTCCCTCTAAAAGCAGCCCAGGCGAGGTCCATACAGCTTGCCCTCACACACACATACTATGTACATATATCTGAAAATTTACAGGAACAGTTACTTCAAAACTTCATTTTAATATTATGGGATACCGAAGTATACATGATCGAAAATCAGACAAGCAGTCGCCATCTCACCAATGTTCCACTACCACTACCTGATAATTAGTATACACACATGCTGATGACGGAAGCTCGTTTGCATAATTCACAGGTATGCATTTTGGTTGAGAAAAGTTACCATTGCACCATACACAATTTTTTAACCCTTTCAGATGTTAACATACAACTCACCCAGACACGGGTCCATATGTTTTCACAATGTGAGCATTCATGGCAACTGTGTCACCCTATACATCGGGAAGATGCAATAGTTATAAAATACTATTATCAATATTCACTTAGAAATGAGGTATAAAGCAAACATGTAGATTTTACATAATCTACGCAGGACCTAAGGTGCTCCTGTAAACCACAGTAAAAGGTCAGCAAAGATGTATAAGTTTATGCAAAACCGCAAGTGTTCAACAGAATAAGCATGGATTAAGTGGCATGCATATACACCTTGAATTTTCCAATCAAGTCCAAACTTCCAATGAATGGTTTTGGTTTGGGACCCGGAATTCCTTGGCTTGAGAAGTAAAAGTAAGGGGCATAACCAAATCTAAAGGAAAAGACAATGGAAGTGCATAAATGCACCATACGCACTACTGTAATGATTTAAGTGTAAAATGTGCCAAATTCTTGGAAAAAGTGACTACATAGGTAAGGAGGTAAGCCATACTGCAAATTACTGTATGTACATCACTCAAGAGTTCGACTTATTCAGAATTGTATAGTGTGCACATGATCACAGATTGGCCAATTGTTAGGAATTATGTTACTCTCTGTATATGTTGCAGGTTATGCTCGAGTTTGACATAATTACGTATTATCCAACAAACAATTGTATGATATCCAAGTATCTGTAAAAGTTGTCGTAAAAGGCAGCACTTCAAAGTAGAAGCTATTTTACCGTCCTGGTACACAGCTTGCATAGTTAACAGTGAATGATAATGGTTAGCCGAGGATACTTGAGCAGTTTAAAGCTCTATATCCTATAAAATGCACAGCATAATGTACATACATGCACAGATCAACCACAGCATTTCTGAATCGGCAGATTGCACCTGATGGGGGAGCTGCATGGAGCAAGCTCAGCCCTATGCTGGATATGCCACTGAACAGGTGCAAGGGAGATACAACATATACAGGGGAAGTCCCCAAAAAATTCATATATGTCGTCATCAAGTGGTTGCGTAGTAGCCTGTGCACAAAATGTTACTAGTCAGATGGTTCTTGGAAAACTACGCTGGTGTGACTCCAATTTCAGAACTTCGAAAACCATGTGCCAAGGTGCTACCCATTGGCAAAGCACTTTAACACCTTTCCCCTTCCCCCATCCACAGCAACCCTTTGTGTATAAACATGCATTAGACTTGGTGTATTTGTTGCATTCATAAGACAGCTATTTGACAGAATTGCTGCCGACAAACTGCATAAGCTCCACGCAGGTGTATGCATACACAATAGTGGCCATGATACTGTTAAAGTGTATCACGATTATAATATTATACTATCTAGACATGTATCCCGATACGTACATCACGATATCAGTGTATTACAAAATAGGTACCCTCAGAGTTATCAAGAAGGAATATCAATCGCTCTCTTGTTCAAGTACAAGCTAATTGCATTTGTATGCAATCACATTACCCAGTACTCAATTGAAATGACCTTCCAATGTGTGACATCTTTGAGCATTCAAGTATACCCATGTGCGTATTAATTGTGGGCATGAGATGTAGGGACTATGATGAAGCCACAATAGTGACCTTGCTATCTAAAGTTCAAATGCACTTAGTCTAGAATAGCAGACACAACAAGACAATCTACTGGATATATGTACATGGTAACTGTATCATGATATGAAGTATCCTTTAGTGTATCCATAGACACTCTATCTATACTACGTAGTATAGAGTGTCTATGGTGTATCGTATCGTTCAGAGAACATATCGCAATACATCGTATATCATAACTATGGCGGCAACATTAATATGCATAATATGTGCTTTTGACACAATAAAAATAAAGTTTTCCACTGAGAAACACTAATACTGTCATACAACCTAATGGGCAACTGGCAGTGTTGCCGAGCATAATGTTGCTTGCAATATGTCTCCCTCCCCCTGCAATTAGTATACCAAGTTCAATCATTTCCTCTGATGCGGTTTCACTAGGGCAGATAAGGACTGTGTGATAGGCAACCCATTTATGCACAGCTTGATATTATGCAATAATACTGGCATAAAATTCTAATAACAGTAAAAAATTAAAATGGCAGCGACCACATGTGGGTGAGGGGTGAAGAGAGCTGATGTGCTCTTAGCGAGAACTGATCCATTTAGTACATACACAATCTGTAATATAAATAAGGGAGAGAGGTGAAGCTTCCGAAGTTTGTGAAGGTTTTGGAGGACTCAGTGGATATGTTAGAATACGAAATGAGCAATGAAGACAAAGAGGA
Organism: Halisarca cf. caerulea; assembly: GCA_963170055.1. Classification (NCBI taxonomy): domain Eukaryota; kingdom Metazoa; phylum Porifera; class Demospongiae; order Chondrillida; family Halisarcidae; genus Halisarca; species Halisarca cf. caerulea. The sequence continues at coordinate 27,727 of CAUJGJ010000269.1, read as the reverse complement.
TTGCCAGCTGCCCCGCCAACTTAACTCTGCTTGCAAATTGCACTTCATGGGGCTAGATGGCGGAGCTTTGTCTTTCGGCCTTGCCAGATCCAATGGAAGCTGCAGTGCCTGCACTCAACCCACAGCCTGCAGCATACTTTGGGAACTCTGTGGCCTGGGTATTTAAACCCTGTAGTAAGACTACTGTTGTTGTCACATGCATACTCGATTTTTGTACCGATCCTGGCAATAATGGGATGTTCTCTCTCGCAACATTTTGGGATAGGGAAATCCCCACTGTTGGTTCCTGAGGCAGAAGGCTAGAATACGGAAACATACTGCCACTTCAATACCCTTATCCTAGTCTGGCCTGCTACGACCGTAGGAACACTGAGGCATAACAGGGTGGATACTCAGTATCTGTAACACCAAACACCCGCTTTGGGAGAGGGTCAGCCACTACATCACAAATGGATCACTGAAAAAAAGGCATCGCGCGCATTTCAGCTAGAAACTCTGTGGTAGAAGCAGTGACATAAATGGTAGAGTAGGCGAACAACGCAACAACTTGTAACAAACGTCCACTAACCTGTAGTAGATGTAGAGAGAGCAGAGAATTACAAGTAACGTAATGAGGCCGTAAGCACTGAAAAGGAGAGAAAATGGATCCATTCTGGATTGCTTGATCTTCGTAGGATGCACACGCAACGTAGGTCTTGGCGACTCGACGAGTAGAGACCTCTTCCGATAACGTTCAGAATCTGTTGTATGACTGTACCAAACACTGACAGCGAGTATTTATATAGGAGGACTATGATTACACGAGAGTCGCTGAGTCTATGGACAAATATTGCATCATATTATTATGGTCAAGGATAGTATATTACGTAAACTACGAAAATAGTATCAATTAACTGCCTTTTTATAAGCCACAAAATAGGCTATCGGTACATACAAGGTTATACGGAAGACATCCGCTCCCAGTGGAAGGTATAACTTCTTATTCAACCCCCATGCCCCCTCCAACAGAAGCATGAGCAGGAGAAGAATCGTCAGTATGAATGAGCCGGGCAGTGAGGGAGGGAGGTTGAGCATGCGTCTACAACTCCTCTTGTCTTATCGGTTACTGGTGGAATTGCCAATGAAGCAACAGCTATTACAAGAGGCTACATTCTGCTTAGCAACCAAATGGGACCAATCATACAGTGATCATTTCATGTCATTGTTTGATTGCTGGTATTTTTGGAATATATATATATATACACATCGTTCGAGAATAAGATAAGAAGAAAAGTATACAATTAAACGTAGCTGGCTCGAGCTATACCCGGTGTTTTGTTTTAATTTGCTCTGACAGTGCATTAATGAAAAGTGAATTAGCGTGGCCTGAAATGCATGGATTATGAAATGCCTTCAATGAAATGCATGGGGCACACATACTCATCATTCTATCATTCCTTATATGGAACCCTTATGGAGAAGATTGCATATTATGGTCAAGCATGTGCACCATCTCAATTTAAACACACTGTATTTATGGTAAGACATTAAAATATATTTTTATTGCTTTCAACAGCAGATACACGTCCTGCCTTATTGATCGAGGCCATGGCCAATTAATTAAAGATAAACTGGCCTGCAGCTGGACTGACTTTTAAATGGATTCAAATCGCGTGCTGACTACTACTTCAGAAACTACGGAATCTTTGTATAATAAATAAGGTTACAAGCAGTTTGCAGCATAGCTACATGGCCAGGCATTACTTATAGTGCTATTATGAAGTGGGTTTTCACAATTAATTAGCATATTATTTACTGGTATATACATATGCTAAATTTTGGCCAACCGAAGGGCTTCAGAAACAGAAACAGGACTTCAGCTGCAACCTATACTCACATTTGAAGATTAGTTTATGATATAATCTTGGTGAAGTGTAGGTTGCAGTGATTCAGATTATACTTATATACTTTTTGTAATGTGACAGGATAAAGGTGTGACTACATGCACACAGCCTGCAGAATATACAGATTGTATACTTAATTAATACAAAGAGAATACTAGTATGAATGCTGCAAGTGTCAGTGTCCATTGCATGTGATCTGTACATTGAGTATATTATGGTAAGATTAATAGTATCCTGATATTGTATGATGGATGATAATATAGTAATACTGTATAATATTATGCATACATGATAGATTAATTCGCACAATCATGGAGAGTAAGTGGCATCCAAATCAGCAGGGATATAATATACCCTAAAGATACAAAATGTGGACACATGTGTGCATTTGAAGTGCGACATGCAGTGTAACAGTTGAGCCACTCACTTTTTATACATGGATGGATGTGGTTTCATACCCCATCCGCCCCGCCCCATGCATCCAATTTAACCAAGCAGTCTTTATATAAACATGTATACAGATGTCACTAACCTAATTTAAAAATGCATTCCAAACTTAATGTACATGGATTCCAGACCTAGCTACACTAATCGCCTAGTCTTAGAGTATATAATAGGAAGGCTGGGATGTGGTTATATATAGCTCCTGTGAGTCATGATCAGTTGAGTGCACATTCAAACGTCTAAAGTGAATTCATCTCTTCTCGTATTTGAAGATATTTAAATTGTCATGCTTGGTTGAAACACACATATACTTCAATAAGTACCATACTAGCTCTAATACTTATCCAAACGATCAAAACAATAATGAAAATGGGTATAGTCAGTCATATATGTAGACTAAAATTTCTTCAAACACATGATCTTTCAGTAGTATTAGAACAAACATATAATATAATATAATATAGTTTTCATACTTCATAATACAGTACTAGTGAATAGGACTTAATATTAGTGTCTGTAGCAGGGTCGTTGCCAGTTCCACACAGTTAATTCAATTGTTCCCTTTGACATCAACAACACAAAAGGATCTTCATCATTAAAATTCCCAATCCCTTTTCATGCACGCTTGAATGCTGTCCCATGGTATACAGTGACCAAGTAGGGCTACAGATCAATGCATGTTCTAACAGCTGTAGTGCAGCTGAATGTGCACTGCAAATATATAGTTGCCTTCCACATGTTGCCGCCATATTGTACAACTTCTTGATAATTAATGAGTTCGTTTCACTGTTCTGTTACTACTGGTTCAGTTTATGTAATGACCGCATAGGTTCTAAGTAAATTAATTCTCCACAAACGTTAATGTGTAGCTACGCCACTCTACATTAAATTTTAATCATTTGCGCATGCAATGAATAAGTTAATTGTGGATTCGCATGAATTGCTGCAAAAATTTAAATACCATAATTATTATAATTCTGCATAATTTTGAGTACAAGCTGTGCCAGGGATAGCTGAACGTTCACCTAACTTCCATGTAGCCAATACGACGTCTTCTAAAGTAAGATTAATTGCATTCTACACTGTAAGGAATCAGATGGCGAAGACCATTGACTTTTCTCAATTCCTCCAGTGGAAAACAACATGAAGTCCATTCTTAGGTCTGAGGGTCATCTCCACCTCGGTCTCTAGAGGTTCCTACAGGAAAATAATTTGACACTTTTGAAGAAGTATGGCGTGTGAAGCCAAGAATCTATACCATACATTATCTCGCATCATTTGAAACTACCTTGATTACAGCCAATTGTGTGAAACTCAATATCTATATAGGCTCTTACAAAACTAATTCATACGTACACTATGCATCAAAGAAAGAATTTTTCTTAAAGGCATTTCAGATTCTCACAGAGTACTTGCCAGCCATAATGGATAATATACACAGTTACCTACATACTACAGGCTTACTGTATATAACTATTTTCACTATGTAGATCTGCATGTGTGCTTACAAAAAGAGATCACACATGCACGTGTAAGGACACACACACACACACACACACACACACACACACACACACACACATACACATACATACACACACACACACACACACACACACACACACACACACACACACACACACATGCACACACACATAAACTCATGCGCACATGCACGCACACACGCACGCACACACACACACACACAAACAACACCTTTGTCTCTGGGGACAGCTCAATCTTAAAGTTCCTAACAACCTCAATGAGAGCCATTTTAGCCTCCATCAGAGCAAACCTCATTCCAAGACAGTTTCTAGGTCCAAGACCAAATGGAAAATAAGCACAAGGATGACGTTTGGCCTTCTCCTCTGGTGTGAACCTGACAAGACAATGAAAATGTAGTAGAAGTTATTAAAATGACAAAAGCCACCTCAAAATTAATACGGAACATAAAATAATTCAAATAATATCCACATGCTCGTTCATTAAGCAATTCAGTAGAACCTCTCATATGGACAGTTTGGGACCAAGGGGTGCCCGTAACTGTGAAAGTGCCCATAAGTACGAATCCTCTATTACCTGTGTAGTCTTTATAGAAGTACATGCATAAAACATGCACAGTGACTGGCCGTAACTATGTGGGCCAGATATGCAAGGTCATACTGTGTTGTCAGGATTCCGGAGGATCAGTACATCTAGG
>CAUJGJ010000269.1:0-23000 GCA_963170055.1 Halisarca cf. caerulea | reverse complement strand
AATGCTAGCTGGGCTTGGGCTTCTCTTTCTAATGTGAACTGGATGGTATCCTCTATGGTGTTTAGGTGGCAGTGGAAATCCTGCACAGTATCCTGACAACACCATAGATACCACAGTATATAGGAAACCCACCCACACAAACAAGTACCTAGACTACTCTTCCCACCATCCCTCAGCCCATAAGGCAGCTGTTGTCAGAACCCTCCACCATAGAGCCCAGACCATACCCTCCAATGCCAGTTTGAAATTGGAAGAACAGCAGAAAGTAGACAATGCCCTAGATTTAAATGGCTATCCCAGAAAAAATGATCAACCGATTCTCCCAGCTTAGGCCGACCTCAGATGTCCCCTCACAGTCTACAACTACTAATTCCACCTATGTTTCAATCCCATATGTCAAAGGCACCTCAGAGGCCATTAGACGTATCCTTGCCCCACTAGATATTAAGACAACCTTTAGGCCAAACAATACCCTAAGGCAGATGTTAGTACACCCAAAAGATCCCACCCCACTACAGGACAAAGCAGGTGTTGTGTATAAAATCCCTTGTAGTAGCTGCCCCAGAGTTTACATAGGACAGACTGGTAGGACCCTAGGACAAAGAGTTAAGGAGCACCAGCGTTCAGTTAGGGACAAGAAGATAGCCACATCAGCCTTAGCCGAACACTCAGAAAGAACAGGACACACAATAGATTGGACCCCCACAGAAGTATTGGACAATTGTACACACACATCCAAGAGATGCTTAGTGGAATCCTGGATGATCCAGAAGGAACCCTCATCCCTGAACAGAGAACTAGGAACACTCCCCACAGTATACAAGACCTTGATGTAAACCTATATTTTCACCATCACTCACAATCTCTATTAACTCTATTCATCACCCACAGTTAATATTATTCATTACCTCGCATCAACAACTGTCATACACCACTATTTAAGCTCTGGCACTGTCTCTTGTATCATACCACTGATGAAGGTAGCAGTTGGCTGCCGAAACGTTTGGTGTAAATAATCTCCTTTGGCTAGTGATTTCCGCTAAGATCATTGACTACAATGCTACCTAGCCGTTCAAGCCTTTTCTCATCTAAGATCCAGTAAAACGTTAGAATATGGGGTTTTTGGAGTTCCACAACATACCAGAAGTGAGTTTTGGCGCAAACACGTTAGGTTCTATTGTATGGACTGCCATTTTGTTTCGGTGTGATCCCTACATCTTTAGTACTACCGTACTACATGATAGTCAAGATATTAAACAGCTCCTCATCTCTCCTTCAGACACCACCCACCATTGTTATAAAACATTACAAGACAGTATGCAGGTAAGTTATGACAGATTCGTGGTTGCAAAGGACGTTTTGTGGTTTTGACAGGTACGCCTATAGTACTCATTATCATGTTTTTACCATGCGACCACATTCCCAGGATTCAAGATTTGATTGTTGCACCATCAACAGGAAGAGTTCTGGCCAACCAAGTTAGCAAATGGATCATAGTAAACTGTGAACAGGCAGATCTGAAAGTTATCGCGCTTCAAAAGCTCTAACTTGCGTCTGCGTACAAAGGTGTATGAATTAGCCTCTGTATACTTGAGAACACGTGGTGTCATGTGACCAAGGGCTTGAGAAGAGCTCCTTTCCATAAGAAAGGTATGGCAAAAAAGGCGGAGATCTAAACCTCTACCTGTGTGCTTGAAACGTTCACAGTTTATCCTTCTGGGACTAAACTTGGAATTCTGATTAGGGGAAGATACTTGGTCTTTCCGTTCAGTATATGTCACGCCGTTTGTTGCCACAGCCGTCCTGTTGACCAGAAAACCTTCGCCAAAACAGCTGAGGAGTGGAGCAGCATCTTCCCCTAATCAGGAAAGTAAGATTAGAATATGCCGTGTCTTATAAATCGACGTTTGCGTTAAAACTCGGAGGTCTTTATCTTTACCTTTTTGCGTATTTGTTCATTTTGATACAGTTCAAGAAAAGCGGTCATGCAACAGGTGTAACGTGTTTTTGGCTCTTTAAATTACACAGGATCAAAATACGAATGTTCGGCTCGCTATCTAGATGGTTTCTTGGGGCTTTAAACTAGTCTTGTAGCAAGAATAAACAAGGCATTAATTTTGATTTGAGACATTCAAAAACAGCAGCCCTTTTGTTTTATGGCAAAAAGTACCATAACATACCTGCGTGCAGGGAATTTGGACCATGATCTTTGAAAAACAAAGGATTTACAGTAGAAAGTTTACGGTTCAAAAAGTTGCAATGGGTGGTTTTCCCCAAATGGACAGTTCTGGGATTACACTTTGCAAACAACGTTGCTACAGTAGTAAACCATTTCTCAACATGCCTTTCCCAGCTTTTATAAGCAACTTTTGCAGTTTTGTCCACTGCAGGCTGTAAGTTAGATCTGCTTTCATCTTTCCTCTGACAGCTCACAATACTATTCCAGTGGTAGGCAGCCAACAAAATGTCACTTCACTTCAAGAATGCCTACAAATTGAGGTTATGCCTATACATAAAGGTGATTGTAAGGAATTGCTAAGCTCTAGTTACCATTAAGTACTATAGGCAGGAATTAGCCGGAAATATTGCCTTGGTGTGACCAACAGCAAAGATCCTCACATCTTGTATGTATGTTTTCAGGCTGTGCATATTTCCTTTCTTGCGAAGTAAGCATTACAAAATTAGTGTCAACTATACAGAAGGAATTCACCTTCATCGTTAGACAATGAATTTTATCTTTGCTCCACTCACACTAGTATATTTCTAAATATGCTTCATCATATGTATAAGGTACACTCATTCCCTCAAAGTGGAAAGCAGGAAAAACACATAAGCAGTTCTTCATGCATTTACATCCCTATTCAGCCCCCATCACTATATTATTATATCAAATTAAGACGGGTCTCATTCTTCATAGTTCAGTACAATGATAACTGATGGCCTTTAACAAGAAGGGTTCCAGAAAGTTATCACTCACCCAGTGTGTGTAAAACTTTAAATTAACATTTTACATCAAAGGGGGTGGTGGTTTCAAAACTTCATACATATTTTAGGCTCTAAGGGCCTGGGATGGGGGGGGGGGGGGGGGGGTGCAGAGGGGGGAACTGTCTCACTCAATGTAACTATACACTTAGCTGTTGCTAGCTAGACTGAGCAGTGATAGTATTACTGATAAAAATCTGACTATACCTCTCTGGAATGAACTTCTCTGGATCAGGGTAGATTTCTGGGTTCATGTGGACGTCATAAATCGGAATATAGACCTGCACACCTGGTTTAACAGTCACTCCATTCACAACACATTCTTCATTGCAAAGACGGATTGTTCTGAAGGGTGGACACAACATTGCACATGTGTAACTAAAAATTGCACAGGATAGCAACATCAGTAGACTTTCTAGCTTTACAAGACTTAGTATGCGCATAATAATAAAATGTACACTTTGGTTGCACTAAAAGGCCTAAGTAGGAATCATGCTGAACAAACAAAACTGATTGTAAGTTCAGAGAAAGAAGACTGAAAGGGAGTAGTATGTATTTAGTGCATTAATTTACGTGTTACACATGCCAGGTCCTGGACTTAAATAAGGAGTTAAAATACTTGACTCCAACTTAAAGAGTACAACACCAGATAAACTTACGCTGGTGCTGGAGGATACATTCGCAATGTCTCACACAAAAACATGTCCAAGTATTCCAGCTCAGTCATTGCTTCGTACATTGATTTTTCCTGCATGAGAATAATAACAATTGAGGACATTCAAAAAAAGGGTTTAATCAGGCAAAGCATTTTATTGGATTCACTTTCCAAACTGAAAATGCAAGCACATCTCTTCTTGACAGCTGCCAAGATTTACACCCTACATGCAAATCTACTGGTCCACCTTGATAAACACACTATATATCATTGTCTAGTAAACTGTATGACGTGATTTTTTTCTAATTGGGTACTGCAAGACTTGTTGTCATTTTGGTGATTGCACAAGAGTTTTATCTACGTGTACATTTTCAAAAATTAAAAATTCACACATTTAATGTAACACATGCATAGTAGACACATGATTGAAACGATATGCATTCACGCCGCAAGACCTGCAAGATGGTAACACAGTGTTTAGGTAAAGTACATATATAGGCCCTCTTACCGAGTTCTCTTCCCAGTAATCATGAATTTCATTTGCAACCCTTTCCTGAACTTCAGGATTTGCTGCCAATGTATAGATCGCAAAGGTAAGGGCAACACTGATTGGATCTTGACCGGCAAACAGAAATCCAACAGTGTCAGTTACTATCTCTGCAGTACAGAGTCCCTTGTCTGCTTCTCCAGCACTGGCATCAATCAGCAGTTGTAGAAGATCTTTTCTCTACATTAAATGAATAAAGGTTTACTTTATGAATAAACAATAGGGCTGCATTTGGATTGAAATCACTTAGCTGCAGACTGCTTACAGAATTAGCATTTCCTTCCCTTTTCCTCAACTGTACTATATTAATGGCAGCCTCCGTGAGTCTAGGTAAACTGCGAAAAGCACCAGACAATTTTATCAAGGGTTGAAGTAGAATGAAAACTCTCGGAAATGAAACTACATAAAGAGACAACAGAACAACAATTCATAAGTGAATTACAATGTCATGTGTTTGCAAAGTAGAGATTTAAACAATAATGGTCCTATTGTAATGCAATACTTCAAGAAGTTCAAATTACTGTTGCATGTGAATGGTGAGTCATTAAATATACAAATTAAGTGCAGAGAAAGCTGTCAGAACATACGAAAGGCAGAGCAACTTAAGGTACTGTAACAGTACTTTCCATGATAAAGTGAACAATATCAGTTGGTCGAGTGACTGAACAGCATCTGTCGATTGATTGACAAGTGCTTGTCAAGCCTTTGATCGGCACCACAAGGGTGTTGAACACTTTGTGTTGTTGCATTTTAAGTTCACGCCGCCACCGCCACATAGAAGATACACTTGTGGTGACTCCTTTCTTTCGAAATAAAGTTCGAGAGACTTCTTTACATGCATGCCTTTTTGTCCTATACTCCATTTAAGAATCCACCAATTTAGGATCACGAGCCACATTGTTCTTGGATGTCTTATCCATTCCAGGCCTTTGTAGGGCTGTAGAAAGCCATTATAATATTCCCAACTTATAATAAAGTGACAGTATGACCTTCTTCACTTAGAATATCAACATTAGTCTTCCCTTAACCAATTCGCCGATGAACATTGGCTGGATCGAATTGTGGTTGAGTTTGTCTGAGCTCGAATGCATCATTTTCTAACATGATAACAATATTCACAACAACAGTATCATTATGTATTGATGATGTGTGGCTGTTTAAGAAAAAAATAAAAAAAATGATAATGTCGAGTGGTCAATTTTGACCGTTGGTCAACTGTCGCGTCGCTAACCACTGGTCGTCCGGTCGTTATTCTTCCATTTATTACAACAAGTACCGCAACTTATCAGGTAACACGTATGTGAACATTGGGTATGAAGATTGAAGAACAGACATTGTATGGTGAAGGGGTTAACATTGCATGGTGCATGCAATGAAAGCCCTGGTAACCCAATATGCAAATTAATTTGGCTTGTGCCCTTGTTACTAGAGATGTGTCCATGATTCAGGGAAATGGAAAAGAGGGATTTCACTACGTACAGTAGAACTTGGATAGTAAGTACCCTCAAGGGAAAGAAAAATAAGTATTCACTATCAGAGGTACTTACTATATATCCAAGGTGCTTTCAATGGTATTGCATGAAGTAGGGACAGAGCAAGGAGTACTTACTATCCAGGAGTACTTACTAACCCAGGTACTTATTAACAGAGTTTGACTGTACATGCAGTGATGCAAGATGTCACTAACTGCAAATCAGAAGCAGATAGCTATTTAACAGAGAGACAAGAAGTAAACAGGACTGCAGATGCACATTCTAAGAACACTTAAAGAAAGTATAACACGAAAAACACAATTATCTGAGATCTTGAAAATGTTAAAGGTGCACACACTGAGCATACATTGCCAATCAGTGTACATATAATAATTATTTCCCACTTATATCCATGCATACTTACTTGAGAAAAACTGCATTATTTTCATTGCCATTGCCTGCTTTCCAGATAGGTGTTGGAACAAGTCTCGAACATCTTCATATATTTCCCCTCCCTCTCCGCCTTGTACGTCAAGAGACCTTCCAAAGGCAGTGGACAAGAACACTTCTATTGTGAACATACTGAACAGACTGCATCCATGGGATGGAGAAGAAAGAATTCAGTCAGAGAAAAACATAGTAATGGAAAGCGACAAAGAAAACACTGACTACACATGTGCAAAATGTCAATGTCTGTAAGCAACACTTATAGCAAGGGAAACATCATAATCATAGTATAAATGGTCCATATGCAGGGAGCTTATCCTATATAAACAGTGAACTCAAAAACAATTCAGAGCTAGCTGTTTTATTTAAGTTAGACTCTGAGCGAAATAAAAATTTCAGCACTAGCTAAGATAAAATCATGAAGTACCATAATCATTAACTATAGAGAGTCATATGTATAATTGAAAACAACACACGAAAACAGGCGAACATAATGGGAGAGAGGAGTGATATGAAAAATACTAAATTTAGTAAAAAGATGTAGGATTAACACAGAACCATGTTAAAAAGGTGTTCAATAAAAGAATCATTCATGCAACAGTACTTAACAAGGATAAACTGGAGCTGCATGGGCACAAGGCTAGACATGCAAAGGGAAAGATGACAGGCATATAAGCCTATAGAAGTGCACGGCTATATATTATACGTACAAATACATATGAGGGTAAGACAGCTATAGTGCTCAGAGCTTATACGTAGCTAGACCGAGTTAAATGCCTAAAATGCGCAGAATTCTATGTAACATCACAGGGTATTTATACCTGACTGTGGGATAAAAGAAAATATGGTTCAGTGTCACAAAATAGTTACTCAAAGTCTTAATCATTTCTTTTGATTTCTGAATAGTGTCATTCTTGTTTGACCATTGGATTGGAGTAACACATAATATTATTATGCTCATTGCTTTGAAGGCGTAACAATAACGGTAGCCATTTCCCAAAGAAAGAACATCAGCTCTGAAAGCACAGTAGCTGTCAAGTTACATTTTACCTTTGCCTGAATAGGACATCCCTATACGAATTCCCACGAAAACAACATTAGATAAAAGAACAAGTAGTGAACCATTAGAAAACCATTTGAGGAATAGGTTATAACCATCATTGTAATAGTTATGAGCAACAAAAAGTCTTTCAGCCGTCCAGGCAGCCTAAATTCAAATTGGGATATAAATGGACGTGCAGTGAGAGGATAGCTGGTCATAACGTCTTCCCCGAGTGATGTTCGAAAACTTCACTATCTTATGATCCGATAAAGATAAGAAATAGGGTAATCACAGGGCATCTTCCTTCTAGGCTAAGCAGTTGTTTCTTCAATTAACCTAGGTTAAACAGCCATTTCTGTGACGTTTAATGTATATGCAGGCGCAACATCACAAAATGCCTTCTCCACCCATTCTGTTCATGTGTGAAATTTCAAATGTCATTTGGAAGAAGCAGATTGATGTGATAAATACAGCCGCCAACCGATGACATTGCAAACAAGCACCAACCACAATCCAAAAAAGGAACAGACAGTTATAAACACCCTGTAATATGTATGTACGTATGTGCATATATGTTTGCACATGTAAATACGTACGTATAATTATGGTGCACATAATGCATTCTATATTATACACATACACAGTACAATTTGCTCCTTGCAAAGAATACAAATAAGTTCCCACATGCTTGCCACATCTCACTTTAGTGTTTCTACAGCTTTTTTCTTGTCTGCACTCTCTGATAACTTTTTCACTAGCCGAACAGTGCTCTCTTTAATAAGAGGCTCCATCTCAAAGGACAACAAAACAGAGGTACATACTACGAGCAATAATCAACACCACAAAGATCCCTCACCAGTTTAACTTTGTGAGCGCTAAAAGCAGGAGAAACAAAATGTCTACGTTTCCTCCATTCGTTACCAGAAACAGTGAACAGCACATCATAAGATTTACCCTCAGCATTCACCTTCAAACCGATAGTACTGTCCTATATATAGAAAGTGATAAAGTTCGTCACTGACTGGGTTTCTTTGAAGATAGAATCTGCAATGCTATAAATTGCTAAATCCGAAATTATAAAGAAATGCAACTAAAATCATGTGTATTTATAACAGAAATAAAAGACAGATAGATAGATGGACTGACACTTCAGTGCTAGACAGATAGTAGTTAGTAGTGTCACTTAGATAATCACATACGTACTAGATAGAACGGCAGATAGAGAGATAGACAGACGGACAGACAGGTACATATGTACGTACATGCATAATTGAATACTATTAGGTAGATACATACGTACATATGGAAGAATAGATATTTTGCAGATGTACATGCAGTGCACACGCATGGAACCTGCCACAACATGAAATGCGATAAAAAGCAGAATGTAGAGTGCCTTGCTTACAAAGTGATCCACAAATTTGTCAAAATGCCTGGTTGTAACATCCCTTATCATATCCAAATCAGTGATGTGCAAGAAAGGTTTAGTGCCAAAATACACACTGCAGAAATAGAAACAGCAATACTACCTATACTACTTGTATGAACAGTAGGTCACAGAATTACATTTTCACTGTATTTCATGGAAGGTGAGAATGAGCAGACCCATAAATAAGAGCATACTAATAGCAAAATAAATATGTATACAGAATACCATTTGTGCAATTAAGAAAATATGCAGTCGATTCAATTAAAACTAAAAATTAGGTTAGGTTAGGTTAGCTTATTTTGACTGGGGAAGCCTTTAGCCAGTGGCTACTATCCTAGGCACCCAGTAAACAAGATACAAACAGGAAGAAAACAAAAAGAAAACGAAAACAGAGAGTTAGAGGAAATAAGGAATAGAATAGGAAAAATTAAAATGGAAATGAAATGAAGAATCTCAATAAATTGACATGCAAATACAGAGGACGATTTGAATTAAAGAATGTACAAGAAAGGAATAACATGCAGGATACTAAAATAGAATTGTAGTTAACCATGCACTTGGGTATCTTCAATGATCGAACGGACTAGATGGGAGAAGGATGTGAAGGATGCAGTGTTCTGTACAGAGGGGGGCAGTGTGCGCCACAAAGAAATTCCACGAAAACTGAAAGATTGCTGGCCAAAGGAGCTTTTCACTGGGGGTAGGTTAGGAACATTGCCAAAGCGAGTAGAGTAGGTGTGGGATGGAGCTTGGAAGAGAGAGGAGAGATAGGGAGGAGCAAGAGAGTTGAAGCATCTGTACACCATTTGAGCCTGGTGGAGTTTGATGGTTTCATGCTTGAATAAGCACAGGAGTGACTTGTATTGAATTATTTTGTAACACATAGTGACACTTGTAATCCGGCATTCAATGGAGTTGGAAGAAATGTAGGATTGTGAGGTTGCCGGATTACAGACTGAGTGATGTGCAAAAAAGGTTTAGTGCCAAAATACACAGATTACATATGTAGGTACGTATCACTAATAGTCTACATGCAAAACTAATGGAACAAAGTTACGTATATTCACTTTAAGTATGTATAATAATGCATCTAATCGTCTGCATGGGTTGAACATTCTACCATTTTTATTAGAAACAACAAAAAGACACATTATGCGGATTCACTGATCTTCGGTATACTCTCATGGCAATCACCTCCTATCCTCTTTCAACCCACACATGCACACATCAGTATACAGTGCATAAAACCTCAGATAGTGGACTTTCCCAAATAAGGAAACAGCAATAAACCTATTTACAGCGGACATGACTTACAACAGTCCCAGTATAATTCCTACAATGCATTTGAACTTTGATTCTCATGTACTACGTACGAATGTTGATGTATTATTTCAAATACGTACGTACATGTACTATTGAGTTCCAGGAAGCACAAATTTATTCTGTCACTAAACAGTACGTACATCATACAACATGCAGGAAAGTAAGGTAACAATCATATAAACAAAGAATCTTACCCACAAACAGGTCCATATGTCTTCACAAGATGAGTGCTCATAGCAATAGTGTCCCCCTGTGAACAGAGGCAAAGTGGAAGGAGTAGTGTATTAATAACATCTCAATTAGCAATGTGTAAGGCATCCAGACAGCGATTCAAACTGAATACTTAACAGACATACGTACATACAGTGAAACCAGTCTTAAAGACCACCTGTCTATAGAGACCACTGTAGCTTGGTCCAGTAATCTCCATTAAGGACCACCTGTCTGTAGAGACTACTGTAGGCTGGTCCAACAACCATCAAAACAATACTATTGTACCTCTGCATAAGGGCCATCTGCCTATCGAGTCAAGACCTTATATGCTAGCTTATATATCGAGTCGAGACCTTATATGCTAGCAATTACGTTGTCCCATGAATGCATGCATGGTCTTCATACTGTGACACATTGTCAAGTTTTACTGTAAGTGGAACTACATTAGAGAGCCTTAACATATATTTTTGACTACAAACAAGAAAATTGTACACTGAATCAGACTCTTATACAGGGAGCAACATATTTACTGACCAAAGCTCTAGGTAGACATGTTGCTTGCCAAGGAAGCCATGCACGTGCATGGTACTCACTACTCATGCATCTCCTTTTAACACGTAAAGACAGCTGCACTGTTCTATTATTATGTATAATATAGGTCTAGTCTGATGTAACCAGACCCTACTCACTCACCCATGCTGTGACGTACGTAAGTCCCCAAAAATAGGTGAGAGAGTTTGGGTCTGAGCTACAATATGATGTCAGTCAATTGAGAACGGAGGGAAGAATAGGGTCTGGGTAGGAGACTAGACTAGCACAGGACCTGGTTGTTCTTGTGAACTTTTTTTGCATTAATTGATAAGTTATGATTGTTATTACAAATTGATGGCTTCATTACTTTCTGCCCTGACCACAGCTCTGCCAAGTAACAAATTACTGCCCTCCTTTAATGTACATAGTATGAGGTCATCAGGAGATAAATACATAAATAAGTGCCCTATTATCCCAAGAATGCTGTTCACAGTGAAAGAAAACAAAGAGATATAAACATCTACAGCCTATCCTGCGTCGTGAAGCTGTTTTCACCAACGGTCAGCAAAATGAATACTGACTGAGTGTATAGACAAACTGTCACACACATTGCCAAATTGATTAACATTTTCAGACCTTCTGAAAATTCATCTACAGCTTGTGCAAGAACACACATCTCCTTCATACTGCAGGGCCGGAGCATTTAAGCTCTGTACGATTGGTATGGTCATCAATAAAATTATTGACAATTGAGATGACTATATATAGTATTGCAGGCCCCGATACATGCAACATTCTAATAACAGCATAAAACAGTATAAGTTGCACACATATGCAGTTGTGAAAAGTTGCACAATGTCATTGTGGTAACTCAGCAAAAAACAGCTGATAGGATTTAGAAGTGTTTACCTTTGTTGCTGGTACTGAGCGAATCAGTTTGAAAAGATTATACCGGGCCTGCATTATCAGGTAGTTGAAGACTCAGGCCCACTAAATTACCTCTATCAGCTAAATAAAATACATCTGATTCAACTTTGCATGATGGAATTTGGGAGGTTAGCCGCATTAATTGCAAAAACCATTTTAGCCTCACATACGTATCATGCAGTCACATCATAGAATACCAAGTACGGTAGGCGTCAAAAAAAGTTTCCGTATCGTAATCATAAAATGGTCAAATTACGATTACGTTCCGATATGATTACAATTTTGTTGATAAATCACGAAGGCCGAATTACGGTGCTAAAGCAGAGAAATTACGGAAATCTCAGATCGAATTACGCTAGCGATATGCAACGAAACTAAACAGAAGTGAATCAGGACGCTACGCTCGCAAAATCATCAGATCGAATTACCTACGTATTTCTCAAACTTCAATCCCCATACCCTTCGTGTAAACAAGCTTGATTAGCACTTGGAACACAGCTATAGCCGTGCATTGTCTCTGCGGGTCGAACTGCATACGATCCAAATGAAATTACGATTTTCACTACGCACACCATAACTACGATTACGATTACGCTACGGAAACTTTTTTTTGATGTCTACCGTACATCAGGCCTACAATACAAATTGCTCATGCAGCACTGCAGTTGTGTCATTTAAAGGTAATATGACAACTGGTGCACACATCAGGCCCTTGTAGACAGAATATGTGCGATGCAACACCACGTACTTCAAATTGTGTAATTAGATTCAAATTCCCAATAAGTGGTTTGGGCTTTGGACCAGGGATATTTTGGCTTGAAAAGTAAAAGTAAGGAGCATAGCCAAACCTGCAGACAAGAGATAATATAGACGAGACATCAACATTAGCTACAGAACAGTCAGAACAAGAAAGTCCTTACATCATAGACAACACATATGCAATATTTAACAGTGAGCAGCAAAATTTGAATGCCACAGTGACCAAGAAGAGTTGAACATATGACTGCCAGACAATACACTCAGGAACTCAATGTCAATGGGAAATGTTATGACAACTAATCCATTGCATTTTGGAAATTAAAGAACAGTTACAATTTGTCAATAATTGTCTTCCATATAAATTTTGCACTTCGTATGTTCGTACTTCAAACATTCAAAAATGTGTCAGTGCCACTATGAGTATGCAAAGCCACATGCAAATAGTACATTCTCTAAATTAAAGGTTTTTTTATGCCAGGTACATTATTTAATTTATTATAATTATAGGAATTTAGCACAGCATGCATGCAGGAAAACTTAAAGCACATCCCGCAACTGTCGGCTGATGGGGGACAATTGGCAACTATGCATGTTCATTTGTTACTAAGCAGGGCTGGACGGCTGTTGTAACTTGTTGGAGCTCAAGAATGCTCAATGTAAAAATTCCCCACATGAATTATCAGATAATCCAGTGTTGTAATTTGTCTCATAGGCTGATTATGGTAACCATTTCCAACCATTGTCCCAATGACTATTATTTTTAAAATGTTAAGCTACATTGGTCCCTATTGGCAAAAAGTCCTCACACATCTTCTATAGCACTAGAGATAGTCCATTGGACCGACAGGGCAGCATGAATGGCTCCACTAGGTCCTATTAGAGTGTAACCTGAGAAGTGATCTCTTAATTCATACAAAACGTACATAGATCCCCCCCTCCCCCCTTGACCATAATTATAGTTTGGGAACCAGACCCAACTTCTGGCGTTGCATACAGCGGTAGGAGGACATTTAACTTAACAGACAGTGGTATACGACAGTCGGTGCTTCTCCTCCTCTCCTTTCACTATCCATCCATAGGACCATTTCACTATCTACACAAGACGACCTCCCTTGAACTCACAATTCTTTGCTATCTTGTACTGTAAGCACGCACATATTATACTTTAATAGTGAACACAGTAGTGTGTATGGATATTTCAATATACCAGATAAAATGCAGCCTGCACAAATAGGAGTAACATTTTGTGGGGCCACTATAGCTTGGACAAATTGCCTATTCACGGTTGAACAATTTTAAGGTTCAACCGTGAATAGGCAACTTGCCCGAGTTACAGTTTCCTGCATTTTACCTGACATAACAATGGGAAACCTATAGGCTAACATACCAACCGAATATGCACTCACCTGTTGTAAACATAAAGAACGGACAAAAGTAACAATAGAACAAAAAGTCCTGGGGTACTCAAAAGCAAAGAGATTAAATCCATTCTCGGCTTGAATCTTCGGTTAGACCTTGCAGGGAAGATGGCTTGGTATACCGCGATTTTATTACAAGTGCGTCCTATTCGATCAGTATGTTCTCACCTCGTACCACATTAGTCTCGTACCCGACCCTGTCCACCGGCGAATAAAATGGCGGCCTGCGGACAGGGTCGGGTACTAAATGATATTCATATTCTAACCGCAATTGATGTCACAAAGGGACTAATTGGCGGCCGGTGGACAGGGTCAGGTAATAGACTAGTACCCCATGCAAACGGACGGACGTCACTCTTACGACATATTAAATTTTTATCGGCGCGGACAGAATAAAATGGCGTACAAATGCACGGTCTAGATTCGAGAGTGTAAGTCCTACGTACGGTACCCTGCACGACTAGTTAGTTTCTCTGACTTGCTTTATGCAGTCAGCTATAACAAACCTAGTTTCTCAGGCCAGACAACCTACATTTTATTTTAAATTCAAAGCACGAGATTTCAAGCTCTGCCGCCGCCAGCGGGTAGTACTGACTGAAACCAAATTATCAACTCAAAAGACATGTTTACGAATCTGTGGAGATCGATCTTCGTTTGGTGATACGAATGTGAGCTGCCAAATGTTCACCAGATAATGAAATCCCTTCTAAATAGTCTTGACAATCACAAGTACACAGGCTTTAATGGGCTCTACTGTACTGTGATCTACGGTTTATATATCACCCCCCTCCCGGGATAATTTCAGTGAGCTGGGCCGACAATGGTTACTGCTCTAATTTCAGATTTGCAAGCTCTGGGCTACTCAGCCCAGCTCCACACAAAGGAGATTGGCTCGCTGCACACCTTCTCAGCGGCCCTAAAACCTGCAGTTCCACTATCTAAAGTCCTGATAGGACCTGGTGTCATCTCCTATAAAAAAACATAGCAAAGACTGCTATTAACTGTACATAGCCACACTTTCTTCAATGCTCGTTCATGTCAATCATGGTCCTTGTCTTATCTAAGATCATTGTATTGCATGTCACCACTGCTAATTTCAATGTTTACCTTTACTGTTTTCTAGTAATAGCTGTTCTTCATGTTTCTTGTTCTATGGTTTTTTTAATTTGTTGTTACTGCTTGATTTTTTTCTATATTCTTTGTCTCTAAATGTCTGTACTTTGCTGCATGTCATTTTCTTTTCCTTTGCCCCGACCTTACCAGGGAAGTAATTGTACCTGTGATCACATGATCATATTATTACACACCCCTGTGTCTGAGGTCCTCTTAGACTACCTCTTTTTGTATATACTCGTTATTCTTTTGACTAATAATATGGGTTGACCCCATAGAGGTATTAATTGTAGGATCATGCAAGGGTCGGCCGGGCCAGGGTACAATAAATATATAGACGCTGACGTCCCCTAAATCCCACAACTAATGTCCTATATTTACTAACATAGATATATATTTCTGTATGTCCAGTGTCATTTGTGAACACCAGCAATACTAACACTGAGGTCGAGAATAAAGCTCGGAGCCTTACTAAAAGGAAACTTATAACTGGATTGAAATTAAATTGGGACTGGAATGTGGGTGAAATTAGTGCGTTGGGTTAGTCTCATGCAGCCAGACCAAACCCTTTGATCCCTCAATTAGTATATAAGCTGAGCGATACTATACTATTTACCAAAGTCTACAAACTCTCGCAATAACCTAACATAATAGTTGCTGACTGCTGTGCATTGATCTCGTCGTACGAGAAACAATAACAAAGAAGACATTGCATTGCACTGTTAAATTGATGCACATTAAATTTCAATACCTCATCTTCTGACAGAGATGAGTATTTACAGCTTTACATAGATGCATCCATGCATGTGCATATTCCTCATTCTCTGGCACAAAAGGTGATATACACTGTGTTCTTTGGTTTCATTGTAGTACCTCCCAACACTGACTCAAGTGGCTCCTGCAAAATTAACATCAACAATACATTAAAGTCACTGAAACTTGAAAAGCACGGCTATTAGGTTAAGTTCCTTAAAACCACGGTCAAATAAGAACAGCAAAATGCAGTAACTACAACTTACAGTATTACTGCTAACACATAAAAGAGAAGAAAACAGTGCACTAGCCATATGGATGAGGCTGGGATTGGTCAATTTCACGATCAGTGTAAAGACGAATCGCTTATAATACCATTCTCCGAAATATGTGGCTTTGTCAACCACAGTGCCTGGAATTGAGCAGAGTGATTAATATCATAGAAATGCCATGCATACTGCAAGGAGGTGAGCTATATATAATGACCGCCTTCCAAACTGATGCTAAGCATCCTATACCAACTAAGGGCCGGGTGAGACCGATTGGAGGTGGTGTGATACTGTGTAGAAATCTTTGCCAAAACGATTCTGAAAATCATTGGCATTAAGGATGCAGCTGCATGGCACTCTTTCTCCAAATGTGTGCGGATCGAGGAGATGAATGTTATAGACAACCATATACATGCCAAGCTTAACACCTTCCAGATGGTTTCAATGCATCAGTTCGGAATGTTATTTATAAACATCCACGCAATTTTGAAGATCTGAAGTACATTTGAGTTGTCAACTGGAGTTAATTTAAGTGAGACATAAAGCCAAACCGAAGCAGAGCAACTGGGACTATATAGGATGAACTCTTTGTGCTTGTGCTAACATATCTAACAGTTCTAGGTGCCTATAGAAACAGGCATGTATATTCTCACATCCACATTCAATGACATATACCTTAGTCTCTGGTGATAGGCTAATTCTAAAGTTCTTCACAACCTCAATGAGAGCCATTTTAGCTTGAATCAGTGCAAACCTCATTCCAATACAGTTTCTAGGTCCAAGACCAAATGGAAGGTAAGCACAAGGATGACGTTTGGCTTTCTCCTCTGGTGAGAACCTAGTAATAACATGCATATCATAAAAACTACTGACTTAATACATAATACGTCTGACTCAGTACATTTTACAAATTTACACATTTTGAATTCCAGGAAGAAGACGGGACATAATTTGATCTCTGTGTAACCCATTGTCCTGCCTTCATTACCAACCACGCAGCTAATTGATGTGTATTTTTCCTGGCACCCACCATAGATGGTAACAAATAATTTACACCATGCTTTATCAACTAATACACATAAACCACTCGAGAGATTTGCGAAATAAATTAGATTGAATTCTAAGGATACAATGATCCATCACCTGATCAAGCAACATCAACAGCTAACCTCTCAGGATTGAATCTTTCGGGCTCTGGATAGATTTCTGGGCTCATGTGGATGTCAACTACAGCTGGACTCACTTGTACACCGGATGCAATGATGACTCCATTGAGCACACACCTCTCATTACAAATACGAATAACTCTACACATACAGAATACAGCGAAAATCACAAAAAATATAAATTCAATATTTAGGAAAATGTCTTAATTAAAATACAAACCATGTCATGCATATATATTCATGCAAAGCATGATAGAAGTATTATCACCATACATACATACACATATGTATTAATAATAATTTGTGACACTTTAACATAACTGTCAGCTACATTAAAGCAATGTAATATTAATATTCTAAATGGCACAAAATTCACCCATGTACATGGGTGGGAAGGGTTACCATGACACATGCTATGTATACCTCCTCGCGAGAAGGCAACATTTACATCTTAGTATGATACGAGGATGACAATACGTATTCGAGCTGGTGTGTGTGTGCGTGCGTGTGTGCGTGCGTGTGTGTGTGTGTGTGTGCGTGTGCGCGTGTGTGTGTGCATGAATGCGTGTGTACATGTATGCTTGGCAAAATCTTAACACAAGCTCTAAGGCAATCACCATTCATAGTTTCTGGACCACCAGTTACAGTTTACAGTACAGTACATAGTGTGTAATTGCCATAGTGCACATGTGTGTCAATCATATTGACTCCATGTAAAATATATATACTATGAAAATTATTTATGCAGAAATCACATGCATGCATACATATACATGTATTAGTTATATCCTGTCCAGGTGTGCTACAGCAGAAATACAGTGCTGACTGACTGAGGGCGAAGCCCGAGGTCATCAGCACCGTATTTTCTGCTGTAGCACACCTGGACAGGATATAACTAATTTGTATCCTGGCAACCATTCACTGTTGACTGTTGATGTGTACAGCCTCATCTAGAGTTGATCAGTTTTAGCCACTTATACCCTACCAATTGACATCAATTGACTATTAGGAATTAAGTGTGCGTATATCAGTGACCTGTGCTACATCCCAAATGTCAGCACACTTTTTCCTTTGATCCACCCATAATTCGCCCCCACACCAGGATACAAGCATACATACATACATACGTACTCCTCACCCGGGAGCTGGGGGGTGAATCCTAAGAGTCTCGCTGATAACCATATCTACAAACTGGAGCTGGCATGCAGCATCATACAAAGAGCAGTCCTATAGGCAAAAGTATGTACAGATGTGCTCATTATGTACATGAATTCATAATAAACAAACACAGTACACAAGCATATGCACATGTACAGGGAAGTGCCCACAGTGGTCAGGAGTGGTTCGACCCAAACAGCACTCATTGTAAACGACCGGACTAAGAGAGTCCCGACAACTATACCAAATTATCCAGTATAATAAACAATAGCTAAAATTTGATTACACTTGCTAAAACTTATTGTACAGTATACTAAGCAGAGTTTGGCTGGGGAGGCTTTAGCCTGACCAGCATTCACAAATTACCTCGAAATTTCAACTGTTTTTTAGCCTTTGAAATGATGGTTCAAGCTTTAGGTATCTGGAACAGCTAAATCAGCAACTTAGGTTGTCGCTACGTGAATCATTGTGCAATAAGGAGAGATGATCGCAGAGGCTGTTACGTGGCTTCAATCACTGCCCTTTGAACTAGGATTGGCTGAATTTTAAATTTGTGCTCATCAATGGCCTCCTCTAGCACTGCAAGCTACATTGATTCTGATGGTCATGAAGAATCTGTTGGTTAAACCAGCTTGTACGGGGCATTCTACAGATATATATAGCTCTGGAAAGCTCTGAACGTCAAGATCTACCGAATCAATGATATAGTCGGATTTTTGGGGAGTGTTCCTTTGTCACCATGCACTCAAAATTCTGGGTACTTCCCTGCACGTTCATGTGTCATAGTAAGACTACATGACATAGACAAGCATGTAACAACAAATGCCTATCACGTGTACAGATAATAAAGTTATCTATGTAACAGGCATATCACAACTACATACTGGTGCATGCATTCACACGGTCAAATTTCAATTACAGTTGTACTGACGGGATTCTTTTCGAAGAAGTCATCAATTTCACTTGCTACCTTCTCTTGAACTTCAGAGTCTTTAGACAAAAAATAAGTAGTCATTGCGAGAGCAACGCTTGTGGTTTCATAACCAGCCAGCAGGAAACCAACAGCATCAGCCACTATCTCTCCAGTAGAGAGTTTACTGTCGCCATCTTTAGCTTCAATTAAAAGTTGAAGTAGATCTTTTCTCTGCAATGAACATGAAAAGAATTGAATCAGATGTTGGATTACACATATAATACCAGAAAGAACAGGTTATAATTAATAATAAAAGGTGCACAGCTAGTACCCCACCTACTTTGGATTGTACACTAGACTAAGTATAGAGTTGACAATAAAATTAGTAATACTATAAATATTATATGATATTCTTACGTAGAATATTATAATACTATATTTGGTACTAACTATAATGGTATAACAGTGTCATATATAATGATATAATTTGGGATGTGATGTGTTGGGACTCCTTTACCCCATCCAACATTCAGATGTCATCATCCAGGGTTGGGCTGCTGGCCAATCATGCATGCGGTGACCAATAAGTGAGATCTGTATGCAGAATTATGTGTAGCTACATATTCCACCTCATTACTTTTGAGTCTACTGGAGTTTTCAGGAAGGATGCTCTTGAGCTGTTTCAAGACCTAGCCGATCATACTTAAATGACCCACTAACATATATAAAACTATGCCAACGAATTAGTGCGTGTATTCAGAGCTTAATACCAATTCAAATTATGTTGGTGCAGTGTGTGTAATTTTTAGTGCCTGCTGTAGGCAGCAGGCCCCTACATTAGTTTTATTACATATTCCGGAAGTGCAACACTCTATTCATACACACACACACACACACACACACACACACACACACACACACACACACACACACACACACACATATATATATGCAACAGGAAATAAGCAAATAAAAATGGCTGCTGGAAGGAAAGAAGACTTAAAGCAAGCAGCAGTTTATCTCTGCAACAATGGTATCACGTTTATCCTTCAGCTTTGTATATAATTTTTTATGCTGACAGATAAAACCGTGGCTGAAACCCTACCAAAATTAAGCGAATTTTCTTTCAAATTGTAACGAAGGCAAAAATTACAAAGCTGAAGGATAAAATACCTATGTAAACCTGATATCATTGTTGCAGAGATAAACCATTATATTTGCAAGTAATTCTGGATGAGGGGCGGCCACCCAACCAGTCCTCTAGACTCAATACATGTCTTTATTGCCAATCAAGAGTCAACCCAAAAGATTAGCATTTTTAACAGCCCATATGAGATCCAATCTAGTACAGACACTAACATGGGAATCATCCTTCCTCCTCATCTCCACTATCTTTACAGCAGCATCAGTTAGACGAGGGAGAGAGTCCATGATACCTAGCCACCTCATCAATAGTGTCACGGAAGGCTCTAATTTTGGAACAGCCACTACATAGAAACAAGAATGAAAAAAAAAAAAAGTAGGACCAGTTCTGCCGTACATGTGCAAAAAGCAAGTACCTTGCAGTATAAGTAATACACCTACGTTCTCTAACCAGCTGTCAGATTACTTTATCATATTAATGAAATGAACTTCCCCTATCTATTGAACTGTGCAACAATCTTCTATGGGATATACAGCATCTTCCCCACCTCCAGTACAAATACCATTCATGCAGCATTGTTTAGAATAAATAAGCTTAATTACCACTTCTGAAGTGCTTTCAACAGGCCTAAGCAGGTGTGATCACTGCAGCTGGTGTGTGTGTGTGTGCAGTGTGTGTACATATGTGTGTGTGTGTGTGTGTGTGTGTGTGTGTGTGTGTGTGTGTGTGTGTGTGTGTGTGTGTGTGTGTGCTTGTGTGCGTGCATGCGTGTGTGCTGGGTGCGAGTGTGTGTGTGTGTGTGTGTGTGTGTGTGTGTGTGTGTGTGTGTGTGTGTGTACGTGTGTGCTAGTGTGTGTGTACAACTTAATGTACATAATATTATGTGTATTATGCAGAGACAATCAGACAGCAACACTACAATAAGGTGTTTGCCAAATAAACATGTAAACCATGCAGTATGCCCCAATCATGTTTTCAAATCATACCTCTGTTGCTTTTTCGAGCACTTACTTGGGATGAACTGCAAGATTCTTGCAAGTATTGGTGCATTTCCACTAAAAGCTGCAAACACAGCTGCAGCATCGTCATATATTTCCCTTCCCTTTCCACCTTGCATGTCAATGGACCTTCCAAAAACAGTTGACAGCATCACCTCCATTGTCATCTTGCTATAAAGACTGTACATCAATTGTGGAGAAGTGGTAAAACAAAAAAGAAAAAAGAAAAAAAATATCACACACACACCACACACACACACACACACACACACACACACACACACACACACACACACACACACACACACACACACACACACACACACACACACACACACACACACACACACACACACACACGTGCACATACACACACACACACACACACACGCACACACACACACACGTGCACATACACACACACACACACACACACACACACACACACACACACACACACACACACACACACACACACACATACACACACACACACACAAGTTCACACACACACATTTGCAGCACTGCCTCTAACCTCAACACATCCACAAATTGCTGTTGGTCAGACAGTTCACTAATCTTCTTTATCAGACGATTAGTACTTTCTGTGATAAGGGGCTCCATCTACAATAAGCAATATCATGCATATGACATTGTACAATTCAGACATCAAAATTCTTTGCTTTCTCCCTTAGGATCACACCTCACCAGTTTCAACTTGTGCGTACTAAAAGCAGGGGATATAATCCGTCTACGCTTTCTCCAGTCATCTCCTGACACGCTAAACACGCTGCTGTAGGTTTTACCATCAACTGTAACCTTTACACCAGCAGAGCTGTTCTAAAATTAGATATAATAAGCAAGCAGAAGAGTACAGTATAATCAGAAGTGACCTAAGAAAAACTGTACTGCAGCAGGTGCAGAATTCCAACTTTTGTAGAGTATATTATGCATATATATATTACATTATAATTAATATGAAAAGTACGTTACATCGATGTGCATGTGTGTGTGTGTGTGGGTTGTGTGTGTGTGTGTGTGTGTGTGTGTGTGTGTGTGTGTGTGTGTGTGTGTGTGTGTGTGTGTGTGTGTGTGTGTGTGCTGGGCACATGTTAATGTTAGCATATACATGAAATTCAATTATTTTAAAACTATTATTTTGTTTTAGTTAGTTTAACATTGATCAGTCTTAGTACTGAATAAACACAATACTATATGTCCTGTACATACATCTTACCATGTGATCCACAAATTTGTCAAAATGCTTAATAGTAACATCTCTTATCATGTCCAAGTCGGTGAGGAGCAAAAAAGGTTTCGTACCAAAGTACATCCTACATCATGTAGAAATTGAGGGTTTTATAATAATTTAAACACAATGAATGGCCATAATATGCATGGTGAATGGGCCAATTGTTTGAGACGACCTTCATCTCAAATGTTTGCACCATTGAGTACTTTAGGCATAAGTAGGGTATAAAATGATCCTAAATATGATGAAAAAAATACAATTAATTGTATTTAAAAGCCTGGATTTAGCCAGATACACATGGTGCAAATTGTGTACTGGATAAGTACTATACACAGCAATGCATTGGTATACTATACACAGCAATGCATTGGTATTGTTTAATTCCTGGCTGAATGGCTATCTACTCTCACAATTTGTACCAAACCTTATATTGTTGTGCTGTTACATACAATACACACACATGCACACACACACACACACACACACACA
>CAUJGJ010000268.1:0-37500 GCA_963170055.1 Halisarca cf. caerulea | reverse complement strand
GTACAGTACAGTCACATGTGAGACACAGGAACCTGGGTTGTGGGATCAATGGCATACGAAGCTGACTATGTTTCTATGATGTAATCATCCCACCCATCCTGGTATGGTACATCCTACAGCTATCTACTTGATAATCTTGCATTAACTCTATGTCATCAGGACTACAGTGAATGGCCTCCTTGAATGCTAGTTAGCTGTCAGTAAATTAAGTGGGAGGGGCAGAGTACATACACATGTATGTACAGGTGGGATGGGAGGGGCGGAGTACATACACATGTATATACAGGTGGGATGGGAGGGGTGGAGTACATACACATGCATGTATTGTGGGATGGGAGGGGTGGAGTACATACACATGCATGTACAGGTGGGATGGGAGGGGCGGAGTACATACACATGCATGTATTGTGGGATGGGAGGGGCGGAGTACATACACATGCATGTACAGGTGGGATGGGAGGGGCGGAGAACATACACATGCATGTATTGTGGGATGGGAGGGGCGGAGTACATACACATGCATGTACAGGTGGGATGGGAGGGGCGGAGAACATACACATGCATGTACAGGTGGGATGGGAGGGGTAGAGTACATACACATGCATGGTACCTGTTACAGACGCAGACCAACTACGTACACACGTCACTATAGAAACAAGAGCCTGGGAATAAGACCCAGACACAACCTGTCAAGGCTGCATGCATAATCCCACAGCCCAACCTTCCTACTTACACTTACAACACTTAATAACAGTACCTACTTACACTGTGGCTGCAGTCATGAATATCACCTACATATATAGCTATATATAGCTAAAGTTATGAATATCATTGGACCACACACATGCAAACCTGTACTGAGAGAAGACGATGGAGGAAGAAGACAGGCACCTGTGGCAAAGCACCTTAAGCCTTAACAGCCAAACTGGTACCATCTACAACTCCAGGAACACCTCAGCCCTCCCCACCAGAGGCAGGCTGGGAGATGTGAGCTTTGTGTCCAAAGACAGCGGAGTGACTGAGGGGGAGACAGCCAGCATTGACCAGGACAGGGGAGCAGAAGACACTGACGGAGCTACACAAGTCAGTGCACCGCAGCAGGTCTCTAGAGAGGTGAGCTCCTCCCCCTCCACACACAGCAACAGCCCAAAATAGTCAGTCAGTTGGTATAAAGACTACCAAATACAGATCCAGGCACTTGTGAATTATCCTCCAAAAGTTCTACTCTCAACATTTCCTAACGAAGGACAGACAGACAGACACACACACACACACACACACACACACACACACACACACACACACTCACACACACACACACACACTCACTCACACACACACAAATACACACACACACACACACACACACACACACACACACACACACACACACACACACACTGGGATTTGACTACAAAACATCACAAACTGAGCATTTCCATCCAGCACAGAGCTGTATCTGCTACTAAAGAAGTCCCCTACCCTCTGTTTCTCATAGGAAGAAACAATGGACATACACCGTGAACTGAAAACCACCACACTAGGCTGCTTAGATCGACTGGAGCTTCTGGCTACCAGGGATGGTTACTTGAACAGGGGAGGTGGGGTTGGTGACGAGAAGAAACATGAAGAGATGGAGATCATCATGAACTATTTGGGAGACTTGCGTGCTCAGTTTCGAAAACAGGAGGAAACGACATGTAAACTGATGAGATTTATAGGAGAGAGATATGGTGTTCCAATACCTCAGAAGCAGAGGACGGCTAGCACCCACCTCCTGCCTCCTCCCTTGAGCTTTGTACCCAGAACCAGTGATGGGGAAGAACACCTCAACAACACAGCAGACTGCACTGCGATGGATGTTGAAGAGGACACACCCCCTTGTCAAGGGATTACACCCACTCATCAGAGGACACCACCTGCTCATGAAAGGTCCACACCCCCACCCTCAGATCAAGGAAAAAGGGTAACACATCAAGGAACTACACTTACTTCTCAGGGAACTGTACCCTCACGTCAAGGTACACTATCCACTTATCATGGGTCCACACCCCCACCCTCACATCAAGGGAAAAGGGTAACATATAGAAAGACTACACCCACTCATAAAGGGATAACACCCACTCACCAATGGTCCACGCCCACTCATCCAGGGAACTCGACCACCCATCAAGGAACTGTGGACACAAATCAGTTGTTCCCGCCTACGCATCAGGATGCTACGCCAACAGACAAGGCCCCAACCACTGCTCAAAGCTCACCTCACAAAACACTCCATACAGCTCAAGCAAAAGAATCTAGTCTACCAAAGACCAAACCTACATTTCCAACAGTTACACACACTTCTAAACATGCCACACCCACTAATTCAGCCACCTCTCACCAACACCTCCCCCACAGACACAAGCAGGACCACGTTGGCAAGCTGCCCAGTATTGCAACAAACCAGTACTCAGCAAACAGTACGAGAATGCAACCTCCTCAGACACCACCTACCAACAACAGGACCCGCACTACTCCACCAAGCTCGGGCTCCTCCAAGGATGAGAGGGGTGGGACACTATCAAGAGAGAGCAGCTCCCTCCCTCCGTTGTCCACTGCTGAAAGCATAAGAACAGTGTACTCTCAGAAGATTGCCTCACCCATACACCCTCAGAAGCCTACCTCACCCACGTACTCTCAAAAGCCTGCCTCACCCGTACACCCTCACACACCACCAAACAGTAAGAGCAGCTGGCAACTCCACCTCTCCAAGTCCTCAAGCAAGAGCAAGCCAAGCTAACCATGAAGCAAGTGGTGACAGAGAAGACAGAACCATCCACTGCCACCCAAACAGATCCCAGACCCCCCAAACTCAGCCTTGAGACAATGTGTGGTACTATGCCCCTTGTACTCCACCCGTACTCATCCATCACTGTTGGCCCTTGTGTAGGCCAATGTACCAGTACATAACGCTTTGATCCTGGACTGATCAGTGGGTACAAAGAAGTTCTAACTTACGTCAAGTCATACGTACTCTATTAAACTACAAAAAATTATCCCAAATAATATTCCTGGAGTTTAGCAAGTCGAGGATGATGTCCGAGAGCGAAAGGATAAAATACCCATTGCAAAACGCCACTTTTACAATCAACCAAGACCAGTTAACATCCACCAATCGATACCCATGCAAGTACTCATATGCACATTGTCACGCTTGCGTGTTGCGCACCTTATTACTTTTTCACCACAGTACATACATGGGTCATATACATAGACACACACATGCATGCATGCACGTACATTTGTAGATGCACAGACGTACACATCCGCATTCCACCCACCCACCTACACACATGCCAACAATCTCCCTACGTGCACCCCTACATGCCCACTCACAATCACAAACAGCATTTACTCCTCCTAAATCTCCCTCTCTTCCTCAGAGCACTGTATACTGCACTGAACCTCTCCCGGTGAGCAGGTTATAGGCAGTTGCAATGCATACATTAATGGAAAACTCCTTTTTCACCGGAACTGTTTACTTAGTATGAACTCGGGGTCAGCTGGGTAAACAACTAGCACACACCCCACCAACTGTTTTAGGAACTCTACAGTCCCATGAGGACTGATTCAGCACAACCAATTCAATGAAGGGGGGTGTGACCACCAGATCAAGTCTTTCAGCATGAGGGCGGGAGGGGGTGTGGCCACCAGCTCCAGTCTGTCAGTAGGAGGGAGGGAGGAGCAACATTTAGTATGAGTGTGAAGAGGGTAAGGCAGTCTTCCATCCAAGCATATTAGGGGAACTGTATAGCAGGGAATTTTTGCAAGGACTTTAATTGCATGCTTTTTGCACACTGTTCCTGATTCATGAAAATTTATTCCACTATTGCTTGCTGGCAGCCATTTTCAGCAGTTCACGTATTACAGTTGTGTCCCATGCACTTCAGACATGTTCCCGAGGACCTCTCTGCGTCAACGGATAAATCCTGCATGTGGATTCTCTGCCGTAACCAAAGGACCCTTTGAGCACAATTAGCCCCACTACAATGTGGGATGTCTTACAAGAAAGCATGCAAGTTTGACAACTAGGGAAGGATGTAATGGTGCAACTCACTAGTATAATGCAAGCTAAGATCGAGGACTACGCTTCCCTTCACAGCAACGAAGAAGCTGTCTGACTATTCTCCAAAGAATTGAGGGTTGCCAAAGGAACACTCAAACATGCGTACATGTATGTGTGCAAGAGAGAGAGAACTATAAAATACCCGTGTACTATCACCATCTGCCCCAATTTACCCATTCTCACCAAGTTTGTCCACTTTGTGAGGCAAAGGGCCGAGTAAACAGTGTTCTCGCTAGTCCTTTTAAGCAGGGTGGGCCACCCTCCTTATATTTTGGCTTAAATTATTCTCTATTTAAGTAGAGTCATTCCTTCTCTGTTCAGGTACTTTGAGCCGATAGATTAGGTAAAACCGACACTGTGCATATCAGATACTTTGAGTGAATTTCCCCCATTACAAGATACTAAATAATATAGAAGTCATACATATGGCAGCTGTGCACTAGCCTACTACTGGCTTCTACAAATGCCACCCTCTTTCATTTTCTCTCTGGTGACCACCCTGGTAAACATTTATGTGCATGCTTCTTATATAATTATGTAACGAAAAACACTGATTTTGCCGAGCTTCGTAGTGTGAAAGACCACCAATCCATAAAATACATTCAATAGTTTAGTGTAAGTGTGTTTCAACCATGAAGAATCTCCTTCGAAAAGAGCTTCTCTTAGGTCATTGGAAAAGCGCGCTCAATGAACTTTTAGGAGCTGTAGCCACCCCCCCCCCCTTTTATACTCTGGCGGAACTCAGCGATTCACTTGCAAGTTCAGGATTCTGTGTTCGCTTGGTATGCGTTTTTAAAAGCGAACTCTACGTTTAACTAAAATATTTCTGAACATCTTGCTTACAATACAGTACCGTATACGCTTTAATTTTCGCGTGGTTTAATATTCGCGGTATTCACGGATTGGAAGCCATCTGCGAAAGTTTAGACCCGCGAAAATTTAGATCGGGCTCTTGTACAATGGCAAAACATGGCCGTCCGCAAATATTAAAACGCGAAAATCGCTAAAAGACAACATCCACGAAATATACACCCCACGAAAATTAAAGCGCATACGGTATATTCTTAACTGGATATTGCTGATCTGAAATGTTTTGAAATATCTTCCAACACCAGGAGTGTGTACTTGGGATGTCAACGAAACAATGAAGCTTCGCCAAAAGAACAAAACAACAAACCGAGCAGGAATCATGCAAGCCTTAGAGCAATCTGGTCTCCATGAATGCTAGAGCACATGTACACAGTTGAAATACAGAAGGCTGTGATCAAGGCCGATGTACTCAGCAACCCAAATGCTAAAATCAAAATCCTACACCTTCTTAATCAAATTTTAAGAATCAGTAGCCAGAAAATCAAGATATCTATGTTTTAGGCTTTTGAATATCGGAAACAATAAATTGCGCTAAACCGCTGGGTAATCACATGGGTTGTTATGGTATCCAGTGTGTAGCAAATGGAAATAACAGTGGTAACATTAGATAATGTTCATAACATTAAATGAGGTCAGAGGAGCAGCTCCTTACCCCAACAAGGCAGGGATAAACAGAAGCAATGCTCACCACACACATATACGTATGTAGTGTCTCAGCTTGTGTATAGAAAATGAAATACTACTCAAACACATCTCAAGGGGTAAGCTTGTGTATAAAAGGAGAAGACCTCTTCAACCAACAACACTGGAGTCAGAAGTTGAACGTACAGTACTAGAGTAGAGCTAAACTAGGAACGATCAAAACTCTGCATTGAGCAAGAATTTTAAGAGAAGACTTAAATCATCTTTCCAGAGCCACATTGAGAAGATGATCCTCAAACTGTCTACTGTTGTGTTGGCAACAATCATGGCTACCTTCATCACATCACAAGTGTCTGCTGTGAGTGAATCTGTGAGCATCACCACACACTGTACAGAACACACACTGTACAGAGCACACACTGTACAGAACACACACTGTACAGAACACACACTGTACAGAACACACACTGTACAGAGCACACACTGTACAGAACACACACTGTACAGAACACACACTGTACAGAACACACCGTACAGAGCACACACTGTACAGAACACACACTGTACAGAACACGCCGTACAGAGCACACCGTACAGAACACACCGTACAGAACACACACTGTACAGAAAGTACAATGTCATACATCACATACTGTAAGGTCATATATATATGTACATATCGTGTGGCCAAGCACAATGTGTACAGTGAACTGTGAACAATACGACTCAACCCTACTGGCATACAACACAGCAACTGTAAATGTGTAAATGAACTACCGTATAGGTGCTAATTTTCCCAGTACTTTCTTTTGCAAATTTCATGAATGAGCCTGCATTCACGAAAATTCAATGGCAAATATTTGGTTAGATACATTGAATGTTTATCCAAGATATAGTAGGGTCTGGTCTATATGTGAAACTACGTAAAATCATGAATTAGTCAGCCAAGTTCATCATTTCCTAAATATACACCCCCGTGAAAATTAGCACCTATATGGTAATTTCTATTTTTCACACTAAGTTAAGCATGTTGGACAGTACAGAAGTGTCTAATCATATAACCAAATACGTACGTACATATATCTGTCAACACACACACACACACACACACACACACACACACAGACACAATGTCAATCTACACAGATTACTGTGCCTTCAACCCCACTAGGCTCCCAACTGGACTCCTGTGTCAAGATACACATTTGCATCTGTCAACATGCACGCAGCTGGAACACACCAGTCCTTCTTTCTACCCTCTTGGAGCATACCCAGCCGTGCCAGTGAAGTCCTCCTGTTTGTGTCGTACAAAAGTGGAGCATGTTACCCTGAGTACCATGACATCATACAAATATACACCGACGTAAGCGGCAGAAGATACTCAAAATACATGCAAGCCTTATGCTATAATCAAAATGCCTGGAACTCCAACTCAGAGAACATGTGGCTACCACTTGGACCAGAGCGTAAAGTGCACGTGGTGGTCCCCTCTAACCACAAAGGTAACAGAGGCATGTGGATTGCAGTCATTGGCTACAGATACTAGAGCAAAGACAAGTGTTTCAACATTGACACAACATGTGGTGACCAGCTAAAGTAGGAAGAGTTCATTTGGTGGACTTGTTTACACCACGCAATCATGACATTTTCTGTACACTGCACATGCACAGACACACATTCAATCAGAACTTCAGTTATTGTAATCCATTAATGAATGTTAAAAGTTCACTATAAATGATGATTTATCAGATAATGAAGAAAGAAATGGTTTTCATATATGAATGTACATACGTACACATGCAAAATAGAACCCCGCAATAAGACCACCTTGGAATTAGGACCACTTTGTTGCAGTCCAGTTTCCTATACTCTTCCATAGAAAACAGTTTCAGAATAAAAGACTACAATTCTGCCTAGTAATGTCAAAACCTCACAAATAAGTAGCATTTTGGACTGGTCATTTGGTACTTTCAGAAATAAAGACCGCCTCACAATTAGACCAGTTGTACTGATCCGGGGGGGGGGGGGTCTTATTTGTGAGGTTCTACCGTACTTCTTTGGAGCCAGCAGGGCACTAGGTGGGTACCGTATTTGACCAAATGATAGCTTTTACTTCTTTCCTGGCACTTTTGACCTGGCCATTAGACAAGCAGGGCTTTATTCGAACCCAAAAACTTTCTCCAGTACTTTATGTTAAACCCGCCTGCATTCTCCATATAATCATACCAACACACCAAAAGAGCAGATAACTTGGCTTAATCGAATAAGAACCAAACGAACGGGGACATCTTACCTCCTACGAGCAAAATCTGAAGTCTGTCCCGTCACAGAAGGAAGTTGTTGGAATCATTTGGCAGCGTCTACAGGGCAGTTTGGTTCCTTTCAGTATCGTTATCCGACTTATCAAAGGCTAAACAATAGTAGAAGTCAATCTAGATGTTTCATGATTGACAATAATTGACTACACGTTGTTCCTTGATCGATCAACGCGGCCATTAACAAGACCTGGCCATTATTTACCTAGGGCTGCTTTTACCCCAGCTAATAAACAAACCCAGCCTTTACTCTGGCCCGGCCTTTATATGGTCAAACACAGTATATTTTTCCGGAAAACATCTTTTCAAGGGAAGATTGTCGCTTGTCTTCCACAGTTGCCTGTGTAACACCTTGTTAAGTAATTGATCCCCATGAACACGACCTTTCACCCTTTGTTTGCAGACAGATCAACAAGGCAAGGCAGTATGCTTTGACATGTACAAGTGGAATCCTTTATATTCCTAACAGTAGATGTCTCCTCCGTTCTTTTACGCTAAGATCAGAGCCAAACAAACACACATCCAGTAAACAAAGTGAAATGTTGCCAGCACGATTTGGCAGGATTCTACCGTGAAACGCACTAAGTGGGTATGCAGGGCTGCATTCAGGGGGCACTTGCCCCCCCCCCCCCCCCCCCCAGACTTGTATCTGAGCACACACAAAGCTTTCCTGAAAGGCAGGATTTGTGGGGAAATGAACAAAAAACAAGATTTATGCTATTAATTTCAAAAAAGTTTTCTTGAGACCACCCCTGGCCGTCACCAATCCATTGACCTCCTCAAATGGTTACTGCTGGTATATTATATTTCAAGGATTATAAGCATTCCAAACGTGATCAACACAGTCCACAATGTCATGAGTCATTCAAATCTCCAGTTCATACTGAAAACCAAATACGTGACTACTGTCAGGGAAGCCTGATTTCTTCATGATGAAACTCAGTAGGAAGTATCCGATCTCCCCCTACTTCTGTGACCCAGTCCCCCCCCCCCCCAGCATAGCATGCATGCATAACTGCAATGATGGATTCACAAACCTGCTGAAGTTGCCTAAAATAGCCTCAGATACCACTTTATAAAGCCTGAAAAGCAATTTTTTCTGGGGGACCAGTCCCCCTAGCTGGTAATACACAATACCACTGATTTACCCCTCCTAGCTCCCTGAAAAAAGTTACCCACCCCCTCCCCCCCCGTCCCGTCCCGTCCCATCTCTCTATATTTACACTTCTATATTGCATTGCCCCTAAGACTTGAGGAATCTCAATTTCCCCCCTCTAGCCCCAAATCCTGTATGCAGCCCTGGGCATATTATTCGGGAAAACATTTCTTCAAGGGAAGATTGTTGCTTTTCTCCCAAAGTTGAAGCGAAACACTAAGTAGCCAGGCATGCCAGACCCTTCACAACTGTTTTCTAGGCACTCACTAGCATATATAGTCCCTTCAGGAGGGCTTTCAATGCTTCTCCCTGCTCATTTAAAAGGTTTTACCTATTATAATGAAGAAAGAAATTGTTTCTGTGTCGCTGGAACAGCGAAAACGACACCTTCAATATACCACATAATGGCTTGGCTACCTCTAGCTGGGGCTGTAGCGGATACATACACCTTTGCCTAATTGATACACACCTCAGGCTTCGCCCTCAGTATCAATTAGGCCAAGGTGTCTGTACATCTGGTACAGCCCCACCTGCAGAGGTACAGATTCCAGCCATTACTTAAAACATAATATCATATGCAGTATGTGCAATATGTATAGTCTACACATATGTACATACGTACATACGCACATAATATGATGTTCAAGGTTCAGGCGAGACCCGTTGGCCAGACTAGCAAACACCCAGACCTCCTGTCAGTTCAGTGGTATTGAATACTGTAAGGCTTCACCCAGAGTTTTCTTCCCCTGGAATGAACACCTGGGGACACTGCAAACACAGCATACAAACCTGATTGAATACCTCATCCTGGGCTTCCCCTTACGTTCTCACTGAGGAATTAACACTACATTCTGATGCTTGTTACAGACAGGTACTGAAGGTACTGGATCACTATCTCCCATCATTAGCACAGAAGACCCTCACACATGCATGCAATTCCTCCACACATGTAAGTACTTCCCCTCTCTCTCACACTCTCCTCACAATCTCTATAAATGGAAAGATATGCAGACCAGCTCACACTAGACCACCTCTTCAGTGACAGAGAAGATTGTGAGAAGACTCATCGTCTTTCTAGAGCCACATTGAGAAGATGTCCCTCAAACTGTCTACTGTTGTGTTGGCAACAATCATGGCTACCTTCATCACAACATCACAAGTGTCTGCTGTGAGTGAATCTGCTAGCATCAGCACACACTGTACAGAACACACACTGTACAGAACACACACTGTACAAAACGCACACTGTACAGAACACATACTGTACAGAACACACACTGTACAATGCATCAATGTGTACGTTCAAAGCACCAATATTGGGCCCTTGAAACACAGAGGGACACTGTACTGAAGTACACATTATGTCCAGATACACAGGTTTTCCCCAGCCTTGTGTAGTCCAGACTCCCACTTCGCTCCTTTCTCTGAGACTGAAACATCACCTGTCAGGTCAGGAAATTTCATCCATTGATGACATCACAGTCCATGTAAAGGAGGTGACATACACAGCAGCCTTAGTCATATACAAAAGACTAGCTAATCCCGCCATGTTTTCCAGAGATGTATTTAGTCATCCTTTGGGGCAATTGCTACATTACTTCATCTATTCTCCCTTCAGGCCCCAAACTGGACTCCCATATCACGGGTCCTACTGGCACATGTCAACATGCAGGCTGGAGGAAGACACCAGTCCTTCTCTCTGCCCCCCACTGTACCCAGCTGTGCCAGTGAAGTCCTCCTGTTTGTGTCGTACAGGAGTGGCGGCTGCTTCCCAGTGTCAACTAACATCATACAAATCTACACTGACATTAACAGCACACAGTACACAAAGTACCTGACAGCGGTCTGCTACAACCAGAACGCCTGGAACACTAACTCAGAGAACATGTGGCTACCAGTTGGGACAGTAGAGGCAGAACGAGAGGTACACGTGCTGGTTCCTTATGACCAGAACGGCAACAGAGACATGAAGATTTCAGCCATTGGCTACAGATGCTGAGTGTGTGTACAAGCCTAAAGCAGACATCACATAAATACACTAGTGCACTGATTCTAGCTGTACAAGAGATATACGGGGCAGAATGTACATGTGTATACACATACGTATGTACATATGTATAAACACACACATAGCATGTACAGTACAGTACATATGCATGTCAATGAGTTTTATTTATGGTGATCCTCCTTTGATGCCAGTTCATCACTGATGCTTACGCACAGCTGTGTAAGGTGCATGAGGTAGAACAGGGTGGGTTGAACAGGGTGTGGTGAACAGGGTGCGGTGAACAGGGTGCGGTGAACAGGGTGGATTGACAGGGTGGGTAGAACAGGGTGGGTTGAACAGGGTGGGTTGAACAGGGTGCGGTGAACAGGGTGCGGTGAACAGGGTGCGGTGAACAGGGTGCAGTGAACAGGGTGGGTTGAACAGAGTGGGTTGACAGGGTGGGTTGAACAGGGTGGGTTGAAAGGTCATACTCAATACAGCACTCAGGTGGGATGGGTGGATGTGCCTGGAAGAGCTGATTCTTCTGATGTGTATCCCTCAACTAAAGCCCAGGGCCTCTAAACAGGGCAGGACTAATAGCTAGGGAGTCCTCTATTCAAACTGGACACATACATATGAACTTTGGAAAACAAACAGTTTTACTCCAAATATCCACAATAGTCACCAGCACATCCACCCACCAGCCACTCTGCCATGCAATGGCAAAGCTCCTTCACTATGCTCCTTCCCTTCGAAGTGTTCGTTAAACCAACTTCACTTACCCAAATCAGCCACCAGCTATGATGGCCAGTCAATCGATAAAAATCAACTGATCAGAATCCTCCAAAGCTCTGAAATGTGAGTTCTCTAGCCCACTTAGTACAGCACTTGAATTTGATGTAGAAAGAGCCTAACAGCATTACACCCTGACATTACAGCCATAGTCGGAAAACCTCGATTATCAAGGTGCAAAACTTACCAATAACACAACTACTGCTGGGAGAAAACTACAGGACAATACATTGAAATATTGCCCAACCATAAAATATACATACGCATGTAAGTACGTACTTGAAGGAATATCCTCAGACATACTACATGTATGTGCATACGTACTCTAGCTATACGTATTTAACTATGTAATTTGGTTGCATGTAGTAGTATTTACATACATAGGCGTAGGAACCATGGGGGCTAGAGGAGCTAAACCCCCCCCCCCCCTCCCCCCAATATCTGTTATTCCAGTCAATGCTAACCTGATCACATACTAATCAAGTTACCGTATAGCGGGAAACTTTCGCGGGACAAAACTTTAGCGAATCGTCTAAAAAGACAAATTTCGCGAAGAAAACTTTCGCGAATCGTCCAAAAGAAATTCTAAGGAAGAAAACTTTCGCGAATTTCGCGGATTAGTAAGGCAGCCATTGTGGAAGTGGCCATATCAAAGCATGTGTGTTTCCACATGTGCGGACGATATGGAACCTACGTACTGCATGGAAACTGTCGTGCGAGGCTATCGTGCCTATAAGGAGCTCTGGGAACTCGCCTTATCTCCTTGTTTACAGCTGCAATTCTAGATGAAGCTTAAGGTACTGTATAAGCATTACGACCATTGGCAAGTAATTCTTCGAATGAAAGGCTTAGCACGAACAAAACTGGTTACATAGTGTCTCTGTACTGGATAACGCGCCACGTGGCTTCACTCAGTATGCTTCAACCTCCCCGGACCCGTAATGTAGCGCCTCCACTCTGACTTTTCGCGAAGAAAATTTTCGCGAATGCTCTCTTGTTCGCGAAATTCGCAAAGGTTTTCTCCCGCGAAAGTTTCCCGCTATACGGTATTATACTGCACATGAAAATGAAAGAGCCCCCCCAAAGTACAAAGCATTCCTATGTCAATGACATAAAAGTCAACACATACACACACACACACACACACACACACACACACACACACAGACACACACACTGACCACATTGGTACCTCCCTCACATACCACAAATCATCATACACAAATGTTAATTTTACCAAATCAATGAACCACACACCAACAAACAACCTCAGCAAATAGATTTCTAGTTCAAGCCTACATATCCAGCAAACAATGTGTCATGGTGCAGAGGCGAAAGTTAGGTGGATCAAAGAGTACCGCGGGCTTACATTCACGATGTAGCCCTGCTACTCTGATGTAGCACAGGTCAAGGGTCTTATCAATCTCCTGCCAGCCAAAATCCATTCATGCCTCATTAATTAGTAGCTGTCAATTGTCACATTTGCAGTGTTTTGCCGTATAGCGGGAAACTTTCGCGAATCGTCTAAAAAGACAAATTTTGCGAAGAAAACTTTCGCGAATCGTCCAAAAGCAGCCATAAGCTGTACAACTAAGTGTTACGACCAAGTACATCTTCAAATAAAAGGCTTAGCACGAACAAAACTGGTTATATAGCGTCCTCGATAGCGTCTATGTACTGAATAACGCACAACGACGCTTCAATCCTTTTTGACTTTTCGCGAATAAAAATTTTGCGAATCCTCTCTTGTTTGCGAAATTCGCGAAGATTTTCTTCCACGAAAGTTTCCCACTTCACCGAAAGTTTCCCGCTTCACCATGACACATAATAGTGCTGCGCCCTCAGTCAATCAATTAGCACTTTATGGCTGCTGTAGCACACCAAGGCAGGATACAACTATTACATAAACCACTGGTGCACCTCAACAGAGAAGATCGTAAGAGAAGACTTGAATCACCTTTCCTGAGCCACATTGAGAAGATGTCCCTCAAACTGTCTACTGTTGTGTTGGCAACAATCATGGCTACCTTCATCACAACATCACAAGTGTCTGCTGTGAGTGAATCTGCTAGCATCAGCACACACTGTACAGAACACACACTGTACAGAGCACACTGTACAGAACACACACTGTACAGAGCACACTGTACAAAACACACACTGTACAGAACACACACTGTACAGAACACATTCTCTGAGTCAACTACGCATGATTAAAGGCAGCCATTTTTACTATGGTAAGGATCAAAAAATTGACATTTTGTGATTGTATTTCTACTGTATTGCGCAGTGACTACCAAGTGTGTTACGCAGCCTTTGCGCTTGTATAGGTGTAATACGCATTGGTGATCGTGATTTGGGATAAGTGATTCGACCAACCAGCATGCAGATAGATTTGACCAATCAGATCGCAGATTGCGAGACTCAATAATAAACTTGCACCATTTGCTTAAAGAGAGCAAATTAAACGTGCTCTTGCCAATAATGTTATCATTCGATGAAGGCAGTGTTCAGTGGCTGAGCTATTAGTCAAAATTTCATTTATTGTTACAAAGAGTCTAAGTGAGACCTTAAAGGAATCCGTGGAGAAGGCAGGTGCGTTCGTTCGCTCAGCATTACATAGTATAGAGAGACTATGCTTTGAAACATGCACTGTACAGCAGATTTAAAGCTCATTTCTGTTTTGTTTAGGAGAACAAGTGATTTTGCTATCTTGGTTAGGGGGTGTGAGCGATTCAATTGTGAAGAAGCATGATCTGGTGGAGCCATACGTTTGTTTTAGATGCTCTAAATACCACAGAACTTTAACTCTTTCACAGCAAACAATCAGTTTCATCTTTTCTTTTACTATCATTCTTATTCCATGATTAGAATAATGAAGTTGAACACCTTGTGACTTTCATAGTGTACTCCACAATACTTTCATACTACGCACTATGTGTACTGAGCACTATGTGTACTATACATTATGTGTACTACACGTTATGTGTATTATACACTATGTACAGTATACTACACGTTATGTGTACTACACACTATGTGCAATCGTACCACTTTATTATCACCAACAGTCATACATTGGTAATACAAAAGTAACACGGAATCGTATGTCAACATTTTTTGATCCCTACTGTACATCAATACTATGCAATACACACATGTACCCAGAGTAGTGGTCCACACAGTCAGTTACATACTGTACATACACACAAACATAGATATGTACATACACACGGTCGTACATCTGCTAATACTTTAGTGCAAAGATGTCACAGAAACATACATACGAATGCAGACATGTTATGTATCACATCCTCACTAGGGTCCCAACTGGACTCCTATAACAGCCAACACAATAGGAAAAGTCATTGTGGGCCAAAGTGGAACACAGTCCTTCGCCCTACCTCCAAACTCCTCTGTGCCCACTAGTGCTAGTGAAGTTCTGTAGTATGTGTCTTACACAAGTGGTAAATGTTGGCCCAATCGACAAGACAATGTGGAAATCTACACCATGGTTGATGGAAAGAGATATACAAAGTACCTGGTAACATACTGCTATTCTCAAAATGCCTGGAATTGCAACTCAGAGAACATATGGCTGCCAGTTATACTATTAGACAGGGCAGTATATGTGTATCTCCCTGGCAGTTACCACGGCAGTGTAACACTGAGTATTGCAGTCATTGGCTACAGATGAACAGAGACAGTGAACCAACTATTGTACATACGCGTGTATGTACAGATACTGTAAAATTGTACATTTGTTTGGCATG
This sequence comes from Halisarca cf. caerulea, assembly GCA_963170055.1. Classification (NCBI taxonomy): domain Eukaryota; kingdom Metazoa; phylum Porifera; class Demospongiae; order Chondrillida; family Halisarcidae; genus Halisarca; species Halisarca cf. caerulea. The sequence continues at coordinate 21,857 of CAUJGJ010000268.1, read as the reverse complement.
TATGTACATACGTGCATATGCACACATGCTGACATAAAACATATGTACATACGTACATACATCAAGGTGCACATACTGTACTTACAAATAATTGATTTTCAGTCATTCAAGTTTTCTTAATAATGTTGATTCACATATAAACAATAGAGAAAAGTTGCTTCCCTATCATCAAAGTCAGTGAGGTACCAGAATATACAGAGTAGGAACAGGGGTGCGGGGTGGGGGTGGGGGTGGGCCGTTTGGTGTGTGGGAGAGGGGAACTGAGAGATGAGGCAGTTTGACAATTATTGCACATCACAAATTCCATCATTGCAAACTCCCACACAACACCTGTAATTAATAGTAAACATGCACACATGCACACACACACACACACACACACACACACACACACACACACATGCACACACACACACACACACACACACACACAGAATACTTGTGTTCTCGGTCACAGTGATACCAAACTAGTGCACATACAACATGCATGTGTGCTGCAGTAAGCTACAATACTGTACCACTATCTCAGGCTGTGCTGGTGAGTAAACACCTCAGTCCTCCTGACAGAACAGCACCCACAGTGACACAGACTGACTGTTGGGCACACTCTCAGGCCTCAGTGCTACCAAACACTGTCCCAGTCTGTGCTAGTGAGGTCTTCCTGTTTGTGGAGATAAACACTGGAAGCTGTTACCCCAACAAAGGTGGCCAAGTGCAAGTGTACTCAGAAGTAAACAGCATAAACTATGCAAACTAATGTACATACGTACACACATCACAGTATGTAAATTGGCTACTCCAGGCAAAATGCATGAAACATCCACATGGCAGCTGATGATAGGACATATAATGTCTACACATACAGGACAGGGAGGAACCCTGGGTATGTCCCCCCCCCCCCCCCCAAGCAAAAAGGTTGTCCCCAAAAATAAAATTATGCAGCCTTCATTTTTGTGAAGGAGCACTGTCATGAATTGATCATGAATCATTTATAAAAAGTAGAATATGCCTAAAATACTTATATCATTAAAAAAGTTTGTATTAATCAATCCTGAGTCCGCTGGTTAGAATGTATATGTATTAGTTAAACCATGGCTCTTGATGGAATTGGGGAATCGATCGAATGAAATTGCTTCTTTTTGCTCGGCTTTGATGTCTCGCCAGTGGCCTTTCCAACTCCTTTTCGATCTATTGTTTAGGCAACATGGTGTCTGTCATTTATCACACTCGCTTCGCTCATGTGATAAATGACGCGACAGCACGAAGTGCCATGGTTTAACCATAGATACTCTAGCGTAGGTTAGAGTATCTGTTTTCCCACGGATTGGCGCGAGAGGTGCGTATACCGGGTAAACAGTTGGCTACTGTACTTTAGATCCCAGAGATGGACAAACGTAGCTTTTACTAAGAATTCTACCAGTAAACTACTGATCGTGCGCGTCGTCCTTAGACTTAGGACCACCAAATATGGAGTAGGCACCCTCTGAGACCAGGGTGACTTGTTGCCTAAACAATAGATCGAAAAGGAGTTGGAAAGGCCACTGGCGAGACATCAAAGCCGAGCAAAAAGAAGCAATTTCATTCGATCGATTCCCCATTTCGCTCACCTGTAGTTTGGCTCTGTACATTTGTAAAATCTACCATTTGGCAGCGTCAATTTTAGCGGATATCGCTACTTGATGGAAACTTTAGGTTTGCAAAGCCTGTCAATCATACTTAACACTTTACTCGCCTAACTACTGTAACAGCATTCTCACTAATGTTGTCTGCTTTATGAGACAAGGGTCTGCGTGAAACGTCAATGTGCACGCTTTCTAGCTCAAAAATACTGATTTTGCCGAGCTTTGTAGTGTGAAAGACCACCTTTCAGTCAGGTGTGTGAAGTTGGACTAGAGTATTTAAAAATAAAAAGACATTGACAATTGAAAACATGTACAAAGAATTCCAAAGCAATGTCATTCATGCAATGGGGGGCTGCATGTATGGTCCCTCGTCCTTGCTCTTCAGGTAGAAGCTATACAGCCAGTTGGTCTTGTGATTATTGTTTGTCACTCAGCTATGGCTGTAAGTACTGTCCTCCTAAGGTCACATTTATCACATCGTTTTAATCCATAACACACTACACCAATTTATAACACACTCCTCCAATTTATATCACATTGAATCTTATGGTATACACTGAATAACAAATGGGAATAACCATGGTAACATTAGCTAAGTTATATTACTGAATTCCTGCAATAGTAATAATATTATATAATATATTACATTGGTATTTAGTTACCCCCAACACTGACCACTTGGTACCCCCCCCCCCCACACACACACTGGCCACATTGGACCCCCCACACACAGTGGCCACATTGGTACACCCCCACACACAGTGGCCACATTGGTACACCCCCACACACAGTGGCCACATTGGTACACCCCCACACACAGTGGCCACATGTGCACCCACACACACTGACCACACAGGTACCCCCCACACACCAGACATCATCATACACAAACATTAAATTTTACCAAATCAATGGACCACACACCAACAAACAACCTCAGCAAATACATAATAATATATAATACGTAGCCTCTCTTCTCTCTGTAGTAGTCTACATTTCCACCCAACACTAGACCACTACAGTACTTTGACAGAGAAGATTGTAAGAGAAGACTCAAATCACCTTTCCTGAGCCACATTGAGAAGATGTCCCTCAAACTGTCTACTGTTGTGTTGGCAACAATCATGGCTACCTTCATCACAACATCACAAGTGTCTGCTGTGAGTGAATCTGCTAGCATCACCACACACTGTACAGAACACACACTGTACAGAGCACACTGTACAGAACACACACTGTACAGAACACACACTGTACAGAACACACACTGTACAGAACACACACTGTTATATTTACTGAATACAGATTTTTTTGATGGATATTCTGAACATGTAAGACTCACGAAATGTGGTTATGCAATACGCATAGACTATTTGCAATACACGCATGCACCCAAAGTAGTGATCCACACAGTCCGTTACATATACACATACGTACGTACACACATACACACGTACATACATGTATGTATGCGCACATGTTATGTTTTGCACCTCAGTAGGTTCCCAACTGGTTTCCTGTGAACTTCAAAATGATAGGAAAAGTCAATATGGGCCAAAGTGGAACACAGTTCTTCCTTCTACCCTCCTCTGTGCCCACTATTGCAAGTGAAGTTCTGCTGTATGTGTCTTACACAAGTGCAGACTGTTCACCCGGTCGGCAAGACAATGTGGAGATCTACACTATGGTTGGTGGGACGAGATATACAAAGTACCTGGTAATATTCTGCTATCCTCAAAATGCCTGGAACTGCAACTCAGAGAACATGTGGCTGCCAGTTACAGCATTAAACAGGACAGTGTATGTGTATCTCCCTGGCAGTTACAGGGGTCAAGTGTCACTGAGTGTTGTAGTCATCGGCTACAGATGAACAGAGACAGTTGGCTGTAGTGTGCCAACAGTGAACCAACTACATATGTGCATACATACATACATACATACTTATGTACATACACATGCACATACACACGTACGTATGTACATATGTACACAGCATATAGTATCTATGCTGACATGAAATGTACACGCGTACATTAAAGTGTACATGATAAATGAGTTTCAGTCAGCAATGTACATGGCTGTGTCACGTGTCAGGAAATAATAGAGAAACATTCTTTCCACGTCCTCAGAGTCAGTCAAGTACCAGAATCTAGTACTAGTGGTGGAGGTGGAGTAGGAGTAGGGGTGGAGGTGGGGTAGGAGTAGGGGTGTTTGGTTTGTAGGAGGTGGGGTGGAGAGAACTAGGGGTGGAGGTGGGATAGGAGTAGGGGTGTTTGGTGTGTAGGAGGTGGGGTGGAGAGAACTAGGGGTGGAGGTGGGGTAGGAGTAGGGGTGTTTGGTGTGTAGGAGGTGGGGTGGAGAGAACTAGGGGTTGAGGTGGGATAGGAGTAGGGGTGTTTGGTGTGTAGGAGGTGGGGCAGAGAGGACTAGGGGTGGAGGTGGGGTAGGAGTAGGGGTGGAGATGGGGTAGGAGTAGGGTTGTTTGGTGTGTAGGAGGTGGGGTGGAGAGGACTAGGGGTGGAGGTGGGGTAGGAGTAGGGGTGTTTGGTGTGTAGGAGGTGGGGTGGAGAGAACTAGGGGTGGGGTGGGGTAGGAAGGCTACAATACTGTACCACTATCTCAGGCTGTGCTGGTGAGTGAACACCTCAGTCCTCCTGACAGAACAGCACCCACAGTGACACAGACTGACTCTTGGGTACACTCTCAGGCCTTAGTGCTACCAAACACTGTCCCGGTCTGCGCCAGTGAGGTCTTCCTGTTTGTGGAGATAAACACTGGAAACTGTTACCCCAACAAAGGTGGACATGTGCAAGTATACTCAGAAGTAAACAGCATAAACTATGCAAACTAACGTACGTGCATCCGTATGTACACACATCATGGTATGTAAATTGGCTACTCCAGGCAAAATACATGAAACATCCACATGGCAGCTGATGATAAGGCAGCTTCATCTCACTCCTCCACTTTGTGTTACTGTGCACACACAAACTTTCGCAGTTCACCGATTTTCACAATTTTCACAGTTTTTATTTTAAGTGGATCCCCCCTTTAATCCTACTTCCTTTGAGTCTTTCATTGATGTAAACCTCCTAACAAAAACCATGGAAGAAATGAACAAAAGCACTGACTTGCTTCTCAACGACTCCTGTTCTTTTGACGCCCATTTTGGTCATTGCACAAGCACTTTACCTAAATTTTTGAAGCTTAAATTTTCATTATGATTTCCAATCTGCAAAAAATTGCAAAAGTTTTGAAAGATTCCGCGAAAATTCTTGTATGCATGTGTAGGCTAATGATCCTGTCACCTGGACTAACACAACTCACCCTCCTGCAGAGGGGGGGGGGGACAGGTGGCCTTTATCATATTCATGACACTTGAGTGTTTGGTTAAAGCAGTATGAGAGACTGATGAATCACTATGTTGCTGGGGTAACTTGCTTTCAGTATGAGAGACTGATGAATTCACTATGTTGCTGGGCAACTTGCTTTCAGTATGAGAGACTGATGAATTCACTATGTTGCTGGGCAACTTGCTTTCAGTATGAGAGACTGATGAATTCACTACAGTGCGCTCGGAAACTTTCGCGGTACTAAACTTTCGCGGTTTTCGCGGTACTGCACGGCATCCGTGAAAATTAAATCCGCGAAAATCCTATACGACCCTTTATGTTCATCGCTATGCACAGGAGTCTTAGCAAAGAACAAAGAAGCAGGAGTGTCGAACGTTTCGTATATTATACCGTTCGTTTTCTCGTCCGTTATGTCGATCAAGTCATTCTTTACCCCCATCAGACGCTCCATATCCGACTAAAATCTGGAAGGCAGCTGGAGAAGATCAACTGCAACAATTTGCACTTGTATTGATAACCGTTCCACGGACTAACAACCACGCTAACAAACAGAGCAGCCATTTTTCAGTGCATAATTTATATAGGATTACATATTGTTGAACTAATATAAAATCCAATCTAAGATTCGCGAATTTGAAATTCTGCATCCGCGAATAATCTAGTACCGCGAAAATCCTCAAGTGTTGCGTCCGCGAAAATTTAATACCGCGAAAATTTCCGAGCACACGGTATGTTGCTGTACAACTTGCTTTCACAGAAAAAGTTTCATGAGCCATTGTCCATAGTCAAAACTATGAATAAGGCAAACCTACCCATTGTCTGATCACAAGGTCTGATTTAGGGGCAGCTTGGACTATTCCTGCATACAACCTATTCAGTGAAGTAGTACGTGGCCACTGCAGGTTAGAATTCAGAATTGAGTACTGCACAGCTGAGAAGTTGATTGTGAACAACTACAGTAGGTCAACAATGTCCACAAATTCAGAAAGGAAGTAAACAGAAGCTACTGATGAGCTGTCAGAACACATTTGCCTTCACACAACATTCCCTAAAACCTCAGCTCTAACACACACTCAGGTCTGTGCGTCATCCCATACTTACAGTAAACTGTTGCTCTGGTATCTGTGGCATCATGCAGCATAGATGTTCTATACACTGTGTGTAATATCCAAATTACCCCTGAGTGAGCGGTAGGGGATAAACAAACACCTTTGCCCTAGGTATCAATTAGGCAAAGGTGTCTGCCACAGTCAACCTAGAGGTATATAACGTACTAAATCAGTTATCATGTGGAATGGTGAAAGTGTCCTTTCACCATTCCAGTAACACAAAGACACGTCCATTTCTTTGTTAAAATTGGGAAACCTTTTGATGGAATAGAAAGTAAATTTACATGATGACAAGCGTTCCAAGCTGCTCTGAACAGATTTTATTCCATCCAGGAGACACCTCCCAAGCAGACTTGAAAGGCCTAGCACAACTACGCAAACACTGAGCATTTCACTTTAAGTGTAGAAGAGTACAACAATCCATTTTGAAAGGATGGTTTATAGAGACATACACATACTATCACCAATCAAGTACTTGACCAAGTGCTACAGCTGCTGTGATTTCCTGCAGTGAAATAGCATTGTGTGCTCAGAGCAAATACTCACACTCTCACCACATACTACGTACGTACACAGCATGGAATATCTATGCCTCCCTACATGTACGTACATAAGTGCACACAGCAGATGTCCATACGTAATTTATGCACAATGCTTAACTCACCACATGAGATTATTATTGTATCTGATGTACTATGCCAGGAGGGGAGGAGGTCCAACCCCAGAGTCCTCGTACTATGCCAGGAGAGGAGGAGGTCCAACCCCAGAGTCCTCGTACTATGCCAGGAGAGGAGGAGGTCCAACCCCAGAGTCCTCGTACTATGCCAGGAGAGGAGGAGGTCCAACCCCAGAGTCCTCGTACTATGCCAGGAGAGGAGGAGGTCCAACCCCAGAGTCCTCGTACTGTGCCAGGAGAGGAGGAGGTCCTACCCCAGGGTCCTCGTACTATGCCAGGAGAGGAGGAGGTCCTACCCCAGGGTCCTCGTACTATGCCAGGAGGGGAGGAGGTCCTACCCCAGAGTCCTCGTACTATGCCAGGAGAGGAGGAGGTCCTACCCCAGAGTCCTCTTACTGTGCCCTACAAACAACTCCTCCAGCAAATGGAAGAGCAAGCAAAGGGTCTAAAGGACTTCAAAGGAAAGACTATCCGAGTACTGAGAGAAAGTGGAGCACCCGATGACCTTATCAGGAAGATAGAATACAGCCCCAGCAGTAACATTGTCAGGGAGCTATCCTTACACATGAGCCCAGTGGATTGTCCCCTACTGGAAAGACTCGTCATGGCATACAACGACGACACACATTCCCTTTCCACCACATGGGAAAAATACAGCGATCAAAGAGATCTTGAGCTGGCAGTCAAAACAGGAAGAGCTCAGAGAAAAGTTCTCACTGACAGAGATGTCCCTAGAGGGGTCATTTCAAGCCAGGGAAGAAACTCACGACCAGCAGCTGATGAGGAAGCTATTTACAAGTGATGTAATGGAGTCTTTAGGAGAGGTGCTCACAAGTACGGTGCAGAGAACAATGCAAACAGCCATGGTGAGTACACTGATGAGAGCACATATCCCTGAATACTGTACAGCACTGAATATGAACACATGCAGTAGCACCTTTGGAATGTACGTCAGTGCCACACTTGAACTCGGTTCAAATATGGCATTTCATTAGGGGCCATCTTCATGGAGCGAGTTTGTACTTAAACATGTACATACATACGTATATAATAACATGTACAATAGCATGTACAATAGCATGAAGTATGCACGTACGTATGTACAAACACAATACCAACTAATACCGACTATCTGTTAAACAGTGGTTTGGTGGTGATTGTATTAGTGGCACATCCTGCTTGGGAAGGGCACAACTAATACATACATACGTACATATGTTTGTCTGCTCATGTACACATGAAACTTGCTGTTTAGGAGCCCAAAGCTACAATGATGATGATGATGGAACAGACACAGAAGGTGGCACAGCTGCAGAACCAAATAATATCACTTAATATGAAGCTAAGTATGCTAAAAGATGAAAAGACAAAGCAAGCAAATCAGATCGAAAGACTGCTTGTCAACTTGAAAAGGCAAAGCGAATCAGAGGCACTGAAACCATGGATGGTAAGCTCAGGAAGGTAGCTTCAAGCATTCTGTGAGTTGCCAACTTGAGTGGTTGGCTTTTGTGTATGTGCTACATGTACGTATGTGAACTTGATGGAGTATACGTACATTCATGTGATGGGGAAAGTAAGCTGGTATACCATCAAGCTCACATACATGTAGCACATACACAAGCCAACCCATACAGATACATTGTACTCCGCTACACTACTCAGATACATTGTACTCCGCTACACTACTCAGATACATTGTACTCCGCTACACTACTCAGATACATTGTACTCCGCTACACTACTCAGATACATTGTACTCCTCTACACTACTCAGATACATTGTACTCCGCTACACTACTCAGATACATTGTACTCCGCTACACTACTCAGATACATTGTACTCCGCTACACTACTCAGATACATTGTACTCCGCTACACTACTCAGATACATTGTACTCCGCTACACTACTCAGATACATTGTACTCCGCTACACTACTCAGATACATTGTACTCCGCTACACTACTCAGATACATTGTACTCCGCTACACTACTCAGATACATTGTACTCCGCTACACTACTCAGATACATTGTACTCCGCTACACTACTCAGATACATTGTACTCCGCTACACTACTCAGATACATTGTACTCCGCTACACTACTCAGATACATTGTACTCCTCTACACTACTCAGATACATTACACATGTAATAGATGTGTCATGGTGAAGCAAAACACTGCAAAATGTGACAATTGACAACTACTAACTAATGAGGCATGAATGGGTTTTGGCTGGCAGGAGATTGACAAGACCCTTGACCTGGGCTACATCAGAGTAGCAGGGGTACATCGTGAATGTAAGCCCGCAGTACTCTTTGATCCACCCAATTGTCGCCCCCGCACCATGACACATGTATGTACGTATGTATGTATTTACCATAAGGTCTTTAAGGATTGGTTATGCATAATTTTTAGTATCAAATGATCTCCTCCTTTGAATAGGACAAAATGAGCAACAAACTGGACTCAGTTGAGGACATTTTGGAAACTCAAGTCACAGTGAGTTGGTATGCACACATGCATACATGTACATACACTGCATACGTAGGTAGTCAGTCCATGTGACTAGTGTGTGTGCACGTGTGCATACGTGAATGTACTCATATGCTCATATGTACGTATGTGTTTGTGTGCATGTGTGTGGGGTCAGGGGGTAGATCTGCACATGATTAGCAGTAACATACAGAACTGAAAAATCCATAATACAAGGAAATATACGTACGTACATGAATGAAATGCATATGCTACATCAGTCGTACACATTCATGTGACATTCATGTGACATGCCTACAGGACAGGATGAAGGATCCCCTATACAGCCAGATCAGCACTTCACATGATGAGTTGATGAAGAAGATGCAAGAGATACAAGATCACATGCCTCCATGTAGAGAGTTACAAGAAGTAGAGGTGCAAACAGAGGTAGGGTCATATTATAAAGCTGTGTGTGTGGTGTGTGCTTGTGTGTGTGTGTATGTGTGTGTGGTGTGTGCTTGTGTGTGTGTGTGTGTGTGTGTGTGTGTGTGTGTGTGTGTGTGTGTGTGTGTGTGTGTGTGTGTGTGTGTGTGTGTGTGTGTGTGTGTGTGTGTGTGTGTGTGTGTGTGTGTGTGCGCGCGCATGTGTGTGACAATATGTGACTTTGCAAAATAAACCTTTGAAAATCACTTACGCATGTGAAATGTACCAGTCACACAACAAAAATTTAGACAAGTTATAATTTTATGTGCGGTAATTTGGATACATTAAGTTCATGCACAATTTTGAAGCTTTAATATGGTAGTACACATCTGCTTCCCACGTACATACGTACGTACATGACAAATCTCCACTACCCTGCTTGACTCCACAGAACATTCCAACCACATTCTACAGTACACATACGTGTACTAAACATACGTACGTACATACTCCCACACAACTCCCACCTGTCCTCCAGAGCCTGAACACTCCTGAACAGGGCGTAGACTGCGTACATGAAGGGTTGCTTGTTCCTCCTCATGGCCGCCCTAGGTCTCTGCTACTGGCAACACAGAGCGAATCCACCGCATTAGAACCTGGAGACAAGAAGGAGTTACCTAAACTGCAAGTGAGCGCACACATCACATTGCTAATACACAAATTATAACGATATTAATTAATTAAGTAGTTATACCGTTTGATACCAATCCCAATTTACAATCTTCCCTCTGTCTGATTGTCACAGAAAAAACTGCAGACCTCAACCTCCTCATTCTGTGCGGAGGTTGAGGATACAACAAGCAAGATGTCACTAGCGGCAGGATTTGAGGCACGAGAGAGTCGAGAATACCTATTCATCGTATTGTCTCAAGCACAAAAGATAATAAAATCCACAAACAACCGAGAAGTGCAGAGGGGTCTTGTTTGCATGGAAAGGGAGCTGCGGCAGTATTTGGAGAGAGGTGTAAGCACTGAAGAAACACATCTAATACAGGAAGAGGACAGTTTGCCCCCTGTGGAGAGAGCCACTCACAGGCTGAGTGTTTGTCTACAAGAAAGGCCCCTGCTTCCGACAGACAGAGAACGGAGGAAGACACTGTGACCGCAAGACTTTGCATGCAACACGAATTTGACGCCAAACACTACAGTACACAAACTTCCACCATAGACTCTATATACCAGGACCAGAAACTTGCCAATTTATACATAATACATGCATGTAATGTTCAATATAAATTGCAAACCGCAAACCATCAAGTATGTTGTCATTGCGTGGGTGGACAGATTTTAGTTTTCATTATTTCTCGACTGTGTTTAGGGTGACGCTATCCATGCATGCTAAGATGTCACAGTGCAGATTATAATTTTTCAGACTTGATCTGAAAACAGGTCAGATCAAAACAGCACTTGGTCGGACATGGACTAGACACGTAACACTAGCATACTTTAATGGCAAGAGTTCATAACACGTGGTATCATGTAAATACAATCATTTGTTCACTTGAATGGTGTGTACTAAACTCAGATAATGAAAACAAAACAAGTTTTACTATACTTTCAATCAGAGTCCAACTTTGTGAGAGCCAAGATATTCATTGATGCTCTTCAAAACCTTAAAAGGTCTGCAGTTCTGACATTAGTATAACCAGTAGTTTTGCTGTAGAACTGTGTTTATTATTGTGATGCAAAAGAATGCTACTATTTATAGTAACAAAATGACCGCTTTTCTCGCAGCCTAATTGCAATCAGCATTATGTTGCAAAAACCTGAAGAGCTCAAATGTAAGAGCTCAGTCGATATATTAACTGCAAATCCTAGCTTTTAGGATGTAAAGGACTCAAGATTCTTTTAAGTTCCAAATCACAGGACAAAAATCTCAACCGGCCACTGTGTCAGGCTGAATACTTTTGTGCAGCCATTTTGTGACTATGTGTGGCATTGGACCAATGGCCTTCGGGCCGACTGTTATAATCCCCACTGTGTCATAAAGAATTCAATTTGCTACAGTTCAATACCATGTGTTCATATAACGCCAAAAGTAGCTACAGACTGCCTCCTTGAAAGAAAACACCCTCCTAAAATTTGATGTACAAATTATCATAACTTAAACCTCAAGAGAACATTTATAACTTTTACAATGTTATGGCACAGCAAACAATAGGGGACCAAATTGAATAGTAGCTGTGCAGTGAGGATGAACAAACACACAAATGGTCTAGTTACCAGACTGCCTGGAATATGAATCAAAGGAAGTTTTGCTCTTTATTCTGTGCCACTTGGACAAAGACTTTGCTCTCATTTGATCACACAAAGTGCAATGACCATCTCATTTGGAATGAGTGCGATGACCATCCCAGTTGGAACGAACATTGGTAGGTCAACAACTACGTACATATGTACATTGGGCATGTCTGATTTTCCTAGAAATCACTACCCTGCTAGTAGTAGTTAGGTTCATACCTTGTAGTACAAAGCCCCACACAAGGTTTGCAGCCGTAACATACATGTATGTACCTTCCGACCCAATATTACATGTACGTAATAGGGTGAAATAAAAAGATGGAGGAAAGGGGTACACGATGCCAGACTAGTAATGAGTATGTCATTGTTCATGCAAAAAACTGTACACCTAAACTGAGTGTGAGAAGCCACACAGCACACACTGCACAGACCAATCTACTGCTACAGAGTACACACAAAGTACTAGACTAGTATTATACATTATAATATATTATATGCACTTCCTCACCAGCACATACGTACATACGTACTGTACATCACAGAAAGATGAAGGAAAATGCTCTATAATGTTAAACTGTGTATGTACGATGTAGTATAACACAGGGATACGTACATAGTATAACACAGGATACGTACGTAGTATAACACAGGATACGTACGTAGTATAACACAGGATACGTACGTAGTATAACACAGGATACGTACAAAGTATGTGTGTGGAAACCGCAACACAAATAGTGCACACTTATCACTACTCATCACCTCTACAACAGACAATAATATGTGTACTGTAGCACTCACACCTCTTGACAAACTGCTTAAATAGAAAGGAAGACTCTCTCCTCCACCAAACACTAGATCACTGCTTTGACAGAGAAGATTGTATAAGAAGACTTGAATCATCTTTCCTGAGCCACATTTGAGAAGATGTCCCTCAAACTGTCTACTGTTGTGTTGGCAACAATCATGGCTACCTTCATCACAACATCACAAGTGTCTGCTGTGAGTGAATCTGTGAGCATCAGCACACACTGTACAGAACACACACTGTACAGAGCACACACTGTACAGAACACACACTGTACAGAACACACTGTACAGAACACACTGCACAGAACACACTGTACAGAACATACCTGTACAGACTATTCTTTGTGATGTAACCCAAGATATATACATACGTACATACGTATGTACATATACACGTATACATACATACATACATACATACGTACGTAGTCTGTGTGATGTAACCAAGATATGTACAGCACATATGTGCATACACTGTTTGTCACACATACGTACGTAGGTAGAAATTTAAACAGGACATACATACATACACTGTCCACTTTCTTGTGTGACAGCTACAACCCACATCAGATGTGCTCAGCACAACATACAAATCCTAGCTAAGTACAAACGTATGCGCATCGTTACATCATACGCACATAGCACTTCCTTACTCTGCGTTAGATTCCTGACTGGTTACCAATACCAAAAACCACTATTGGAAATGTTCAACTCGGATCTGGGGGAACACCCCAGGCCCTAACCCTACCCACCAACATCCCGGTCTGTGCCAGTGAGGTCTTCCTGTTTGTGGACATGAACACTGGAAACTGCCACCCGGGCGAACAAAGGTGGACATGTGCAAGTGTACTCAGAAGTAAATAGCATCAAGTATGCAAACTACATCACTATAAAGTGCTACCCCGGTCAAAATGCTTGGAATACCAACTCTGACAACATGTGGCTGCCAGTTGGAGAGGGAAGGAAGGTGCACGTGGTGCTGCCAAACAGCTTCGGTGGAAACTTGTGGATCAGCATTTATGCCATTGGCTACAGATGAAGGGCCCACTACACACAACCTCCAGCAGTGGAATAGAACATACATACAGTACATAAATACATACGTACATAGTTAGTACAGAAAACCCTTCAACATAGAACATGTGTGTATGTATGTACACATGCACATGCCTAGGCCATATACGTACGTATATATATATACGTATATATATATATATGTGTATATATATATATATATATATATATATATATATATATATATATATATATATATATATATATATATATATATATATATATATGTACGTACATGTACATATGTAGTACTCAATAGCATAGTACAAATATATATGTATGCATTCTAGGTTACATTGAGAAGCATTTACATACATACGCAGACCATGAGGATTTGGTGCAATTGCTTCCACACTATACGATCACTACATAAGAAATACTGTGCTTTAAGTAGCAGTCAGTCCATGGACATCCTCCATGCAAACCTAGCACTGGTTGGATAATACAGGGTTTTGATCAGGTACTGCCTCCAAACAAGATGAAGCCATTATAAAACATTATCTCAGCTTTAGACTACACATTGACTGCCAAACCTACGCCACTGTTGGCACGTATCACAGCAATATTAAATGTGTTAGGATGTGCGTCCTAGAATAACTAGAACCTCACGTACAGCACTGCCTGCCATACTCCTCATGTACAGCAGTGCCATACTCCTCACGTACAGCACTGCCATACTCCTCACGTACAGCACTCCCATACTCCTCATGTACAGCACTCCCATACTCCTCATGTACAGCACTGCCATACTCCTCATGTACAGCACTCCCATACTCCTCATGTACAGCACTCCCATACTCCTCATGTACAGCATTCCCATACTCCTCATGTACAGCACTGCCATACTCCTCATGTACAGCACTGCCTGCCATACTCCTCATGTACAGCACTGCCATACTCCTCATGTACAGCACTACCATACTCCTCATGTACAGCACTACCATACTCCTCACGTACAGTACTGCCATACTCCTTGTGTGTGTAGAGTGAGTGTTGAGAGATTGTGGAACACCACAGCACAAGCAAGGTGAAGGGGCATATTGAATCAGAAGTACAGAATGAACAGGGCATACTAGCAAGGACAGTACAACTAATAGTGAACTCGTAGATACTCTAAATGGTGAAATAAGGTGATTCACTAAATCTATGGTTAAGTTATTCAAACATAGATATAGACTGGTCTAACAATGCTCGATATTGGTTGATTTTAGTCATGGATACTCAAACCCCATAGCAAAGTTATACCCTCCTCAGCTGCCGCCCTGTTCCGATTACCCCATCCAAGTTTACTCTAACACGTGGGACTGAGATGTAGTCCCTTGTTAAAGAGCTGTCCAAAGACAGCTACAGAGCGTTTGCTTACAAAACAATTCACCGCTCCAAGATGACTTCCAACAAAGGAAGAAACTGTAAGGGAAAATCAGGTAACTTGGAACACTGGGGTGATTCGGAACAGGGCCTAACATAAACTCAACTGCATTCAGTCTCACACATGATGCACTTGACCAGAACATGATATTAAGCAACATATAATACTTGAGGAAGTCAATTACCTCGGGCAGAACGCGTACGAGCAGTTCGGCTATTCGCGATCGAAAGGATCGAGGAGGGAAGAGTTCCATCGGTTCCATCTTCGGTTACACGAGAATTGGCGGGCACAAAGCATTAATTCTGTTGCGCGCCATCTGTATTGCTGCCTAACAACGTGTGACGTCGATTATCGACATATCTGTATTATTAATTGCAAGTCTGCTTCCGAGACTATAATTGCAAGCTATATAGGTGCGGTAGGCCACATCCAACCTTCAGCTTTATAACATAAAATTTGGTAAAATGTCGATTCCCACGCTGGCAAAGTGTATGCAATTGTCTGAATCAGTGACTCTGCAGAGCAGGGCTGCAAACATCCAATTGCAAGGGGGCATGAGGGAAGATGCCGTGATTGAAACAAATTACAAAACACATACGTAATTATCAATGTAAAGTAGAATAATAATTCACTGCAGAAACCATATAGGTGGTAATTGTGGTAATTTGACAGTCTAAAATGGGCAAACTTCAAAATATATGTGTTATATACAATAGTTAGTCACCACCATGAAACACAGAGTAGATGTTGTGAAGGTTTTTCATGAAACACATCAGTCAGACAGCATCGTGGTTCAGCTCCATGCATCCCTCCCTGTCCAACTCCACCATTGGTGCAGACCTCATCTTGCAGTAGTCCTCCAGCTTCATGCAGCACTCCACTGGGATACTGGAATCATCACATTTCCCACCTTCATCTCTGTTGCCATTACTACCAACATTGTCATGGCTACCATCACCTCGGTTATCATCATTATCATGGTAACCATCACCGGTATTATCGTTGTCACCATGGCTACCATCCGTACAATGATGGCTTGTACTTGCGATACCATTGCTGTCCACCGTGCTGTTGTAAGTGGTCTGCTTGCAGGAGTAGGTGTAGGTGCTTTCGTTGATGTAGTCGTAGACACCACTCCCCGTACTGTAGTCCCCTGTCCCTATCTCCAGCACCTCGTAGTCCCTTGCACACTGCTGAGTGTTGAGATGGATGGACCCTCCTTGAGATACGCTGGCATAGGTGGAGGATGGTCTGGGGGGGAGGGGGGGGGGGGAATTAAAGAGGGGGGAGTACATGGATTACTGCATGGAACAATTAAATGTGACTGGCTGTGACTGGCTGTGAGTGGTACTGGATGTGAGTGGATGTGAGTGGATGTGAGTGGATGTGAGTGGATGTGAGTGGATGTGAGTGGATGTGGCTGGATGTGAGTGGATGTGAGTGGATGTGAGTGGATGTGAGTGGATGCGAGTGGATGTGACTGAATGTGAGTGGATGTGAGTGGATGCGAGTGGATGTGGCTGGATGTGAGTGGATGCGAGTGGATATGAGTGGATGTGGACTGATGTGACTGGATCCCTATGTACTGTCCTACACCCTGTAGTAGTTCCTATGTACTGTGCTACACCCTGTAGTAGTTCCTGTGTACTGTCCTACACCCTGTAGTAGTTCCTGTGTACTGTCCTACACCCTGTAGTAGCTCCTGTGTACTGTCCTACACCCTGTAGTAGTTCCTGTGTACTGTCCTACACCCTGTAGTAGTTCCTATGTACTGTCCTACACCCTGTAGTAGTTCCTGTGTACTGTCCTACACCCTGTAGTAGTTCCTGTGTACTGTCCTACACCCTGTAGTAGTTCCTATGTACTGTCCTACACCCTGTAGTAATATGTACATATTTAGGGATGATGTGCAAAAATTTAAATGATCATAACTGGAGCGGAGCACATCTGTCAGAGGATTATAATTATTTCATGTGCAATGACCGTACAGCAGAGGAGTGACTGGTTTGGCTTGTACCGTTTTGTGGTCTTCTGGGACTATGAGAATGAGGATGTGAAGGGGTGACAGTTGTGGAGGTGTGGGGGTGACAGTTGTGAGGATGTGAGGGTGACAGTTTTGAGCATTTGAGGCTGACAGTTGTGAGGACGTGAGGGTGACAGTTGTGAGGATGTGAGGGTGACAGTTGTGAGGATGTGAGGGTGACAGTTGTGAGGATGTGAGGGTGACAGTTGTGAGGATGTGAGATTGACAGTTGTGAGGATGTGAGATTGACAGTTGTGAGAATGTGAGGGTGACAGTTGTGGAGATGTGAGGGTGACAGATGTGAGAATGTGAGGGTGACAGATGTGAGAATGTACTCATCTTCTCTCACTTCATCTTCTGTTTCTGTATCTCTGTGTATAGCTCGTCTGTGCTGGTGGCCATCTGGCGTCTAGATGTGTTCCTTCGTCTAGACCTGCTAACCAAACAGACAATGAGTAGAGTTCCAAACACACCCGCCAGTATTCCAAGGATCAGTGAACCCATCCCAGTGGTGGCGTACCTCCACCTGTTGTCATCTACCGTCAACACTGCTGGATCTCGTATGATGTTCACATCTGTAGCTGGTGAAGAAGATCAAGCATGTGGGTCAGTGGACGCATGTACAAACATGTGGGTCAGTAGACACATGTACAAACATGTGGGTCAGTGGATGTACAAATATGTGGGTCAGTGGACACATGTACTAACATGTGGGTACACACGGACGTGCATACACACACACACACACACACACACACACACACACACACACATACACACACACACACATACCTGGTGGTACATACAGTTGGTATCTTCTTCGGAGCCCACCACCAACAATATTGTGAGCTGTTAAAACCAGCTCGTAATCAGTATCAGGAGTTACTGTGGCAATCTGGTTGCTAGGGAGACTAACACTATACACATTGCGATCCGGGTACGTGGGTCTGTCCAACATCACTTGGTGAACTTGTCTTGATCCACCACCAACGGTGTTCAGTCGGATAGTGTATCGCACTATCGGACCATTCTGGTCACGGAGGTTGGAAAAGGTCCAGTTGACCACCAGCTGTCCTTCCTCTGTGTGCACACGAATGTCACCCACTAGTCTCGGCTCTGCGTGGGTGGGAGGACAGGATAGGTAAAGAGGTTCTTTACTACAGAAATGTGTTTGTTCAGCTAAATTTACTACCCCAACACCTGCCTACAGAAGGCACACGTGTACCACAGCCGTCTACAGGAAGCACACATGCACCACAGCTGTCTACAGGAAGCACACGTGGACCACAGCTGTCTACAGGAAGCACACATGCACCACAGCCGTCTACAGGAAGCACACGTGCACCACAGCCGTCTACAGGAAGCACACATGCACCACAGCTGTCTACAGGAAGCACACGTGGACCACAGCTGTCTACAGGAAGCACACATGCACCACAGCTGTCTACAGGAAGCACACATGCACCACAGCTGTCTACAGGAAGCACACGTGGACCACAGCCGTCTACAGGAAGCACACATACACCACAGCCGTCTACAGGAAGCACACATGCACCACAGCTGTCTACAGGAAGCACACGTGCACCACATGAAATGGAACAGAAGTATTTGAAAATAATGGGGGGGAATAGAATGGTGTAAATTTTGATTTTCAGTGAAATGTCACGAAATACTAGAAATTGGTCAAAGAGCTTCTGTATATGGAGATGTGTTTGGTTTGGCTAAATTAACATGGATATTGTTCTAATAGGCAGAAGCAAAGGGCATATGTTGGAAAGGATGGCGGAAAGAATGGCTGATGTTGAGTCAGTGAGACAGGACATTAGGAATTGATCAGCAGCATGAAGATATCAAAGGTAAAGATCGAATTAGACAATAGACATTTCATGTATGAAGGCTGACATGGTGTGGTCTGGAGTAGTCGGCCCTTTATGCTAGGGAAGATTACGTCATGCATACAAAGATGGAGGAATTGTGTCTGGACTACATAGACCAGACACTGCGTGAGTCAGAAAGATGTTCAGTGTGTGCGTATGTGAGTACACACAGTACACACATACTGTACATACACACTTAGGGTACCATGTGATCTTCAAAGATACATAATCATATTCATTGCTTACCAGACGGCAATGTTCTAATGTTGCTTGACAACTGATCTGTACTTTCTAGAGCTGCTGTGTCAGCAGAAAGGGTCTCCATGGCAACAACCCTCACTGTAGCCTTGTACACAGTGTACTCCTCCAGTTTGTTGAAAGTGTGCACTGAAGTGTTGAGAGGTAAAATGGCCGTCCTCTTCAGCTTAGGCAGGAAGTCGTCAAGGGACTCAAGTGTTAAGCGGATGAAGGGCTCAACAGTGATGGAGGAGTTGGTATGGGGATTGGGGTTGCTAAGACGCCAGTTGACTTGTACAGAGGTTGGAGATGGGGAGGATAACTGGAGAGTGGTCGCCACGGGGATACATGCTACCATGGAAACCAAGGAAGGGACAAAGTTAACCTTCATCTGTACATCAAAGACAGGTGTGTGTATAGTGAGGGTGAGAGGGGTGGGGGTGACAGGGTGGGGTGAGAGGGGGGAGAGGGGGTGAGAGGGGTGGGAGTGAGAACGGTGGAGGTGACAGGTGACAGGAGTGGGGGTGACAGGATGGGGGTGACAGAGGTGAGGGTGACAGGATGGGGGTGACAGGATGGGGTGACAGAAGTGAGGGTGACAAGGGTGGAGTGACGTGGTGCTCGAGGGTGACAGGAGTGGGTGAGGGTGATGGTGGGGCTGACGGTATAGGGTGAGTAGGTTAATAAGTGTCCTCCTCAGTGAGAACAGTGCACTCTCCAGCGTATGCACAGAGCCACTCACCTCCCTCCCAAACCACCACTGACAGAACAGACACAGCCACCAACACTGCACAGGAAACACTCATGATGGACTACAGCTGGACACAGGAGATGATGGACTACAGCTGGACACAGGAGATGATGGACTACAGCTGGACACAGGAGATGATGAACTACAGCTGGACACAGGAGATGATGGACTATAGCTGGACACAGGAGATGATGAACTGCACAGCTGGGACACAGGAGATGATGGACTACAGCTGGATAAAGGAGATGATGAACTACAGCTGGACACAGGAGATGATGGACTACAGCTGGATACGGGAGATGATGAACTACAGCTGGACACAGGAGATGATGGACTACAGCTGGACACAGGAGATGATCTTGATGGATCGAGCAAGCTTAGGAGATGGAGGCCACTGCTGCCAGGTGGTGAGTACTTGACAATCACTGAAGATGAGTACTCCACATGCAGAGAAGGGGAAATTTGAAACTACAGCAAAGTGCTTCCCACCAGAATGTTCAGCACCAAGCGTGAACCATGTAAACAACAGTACTACACCAACCACACACACACAGTCTAACCACTGGTACAATCCTTATCAGAATGCATACTTAATGCGGTTCACCACCTTACAACTCCTGAGAACACAAAGGCTGACCAGATGTCATCTATGGAGGACAAGTGGGTTGGATAAGGGACGGTCTATAGTGCCAGCCCATAACAGGTCTCCGGCCATTGACATCGGCTGAATGGCCTGCCATAGACCATACATTCACAGTGCGCACTCTAAGGCTGCTCCCGCACATCACATACAACAGTGTACGGCTGTAGGCTGTGCTGAGCTACTACTCTAGCTCACCTATAGCAGCCATGATACACACCAGAATGCACATACTACAGCGAATATTCTCAAACAATTAGACAGGACCCTAGGCTCTCCCAGTGATGCACACCAGACTGCACATACTACAATTAGACAGGACCCTAGGCTCTCCCAGTGTTTGCCGTACAGTCTCACACCAGCTGAAAGCAAATAACTTGAAAAGTGTCTTATTCATTCTTTGGTGTTCCAAAGTCACACACTTCAATGCAGATTTTATTGGTTAATATCCTCTTCATTATAGCCAATGGGAATTGATTGAATTTTGTCAAAAGTAACTATTAAGGAAGTGTCCCATCTTGATCTGAGGACAATAATCACAATTGAGGGCTGGACTGTATAGGATGCCCATACCTGTATGCATGTATATGTATGTATGTGTGTACGTGTGTGCGTGTATGTGAGCATGTGTGCGTGCGTGTGTGTGTGTGAGCATGTGTGTGCGTGTGTGTATGTGTGTGTGTGTGTGTGTATGTGTGTGTGTGTGTGTGTGTGTGTGTATGTGTGTGTGTGTGTGTGTGTGTGTGTGTGTGTGTGTGTGTGTGTGTGTGTGTGCGCGCGCGTGTATGTGAGCATGCACATGCGTTTGCCAGTTGGTTAGTAATCTCTTTTAAAAGCTTAAGCCTGTTGCCAGCAGGTGGTGTTTTTGGAAGGATGAAAACTGGAACACTCAGCTGCTTACAAGAGAAATCATACCTGTCAGCCTCAACCACTGGAAACATTAAATGTGACTTGGGTATTTCTTTATCAGACTCTTAGCAGGGTGCTGGTCATTGGCTGGTGCCCTAGATGCTATTAGCCTGGATATTACCGAGTTTAGGGTTGAGAATCACTGTTGCTGTGAATTAGGTGGACACGCCACCACTCTTCAGCTGCAGCCCAGCTTTACCCATC
>CAUJGJ010000267.1:12500-19000 GCA_963170055.1 Halisarca cf. caerulea | reverse complement strand
GGTGACGTCACATAATAGCAACGTGCCTTCTATGCATGCGCGAAAGAATGCTACATTCAAATTCGAAGGTACAGAAAGAGCATAGAAAGAAAGCTAGCGTATAGCTTGGTTCTATAAGATGGCATGTACGACGTGCTGCCTCCGAGCGACTCAAACCTGAAAACGAACGCACGTGTTGATATTCATGTGGAAGAGAAGAAGCCGAAATTTTAATTTTATAAAGATGTTGGCATTGGTTCTTCGTGATCTTAAGTGAGTTACTGCGCTGCGGTTTGCTTGATGCTATTTGGCTTTAGCCATCAATATTTTAATATTCCGAATGTTTGTTTTTGTAGATAACTGAATCGAGTAAAATTACTCGAATAACAGCTGAATGTGAAGGTAACAAAGGAACGTATACTGGATGGAGAGATACGTAAAGATGCCGTAGTAGACGAAACCATCTTATCTTGCTTATGTACGATGTCAATGTTAAGCAAACCTCTTTTTTTCAAATTTTTACCTTGTAAATGTTTGATTTTGAATTCCAATATTAATGGGGATTGAATTTCATTTTGTAGTATTATAGTTTAATAATATAATATATAGTATGTATTAGTATAAATTATTTCATACCAGCTGTATAGTAGAAAACATGGTAGTTACTTGCTGTTGGCATCGTATTTACATGGGAGAAACATGGCATGTACAGTTTCAATTTCAAGGTGTATAACTGCCGTTTTCTTCCCTGTAACATGCAAGTTACAAGCTTGTTACCACATTGCTAAAAACATTCTTGAAACATTGTAGAATGTGGCAAGTTTTTTTGACCTGGGTAGTTAATTAGAACTTATGAATAATTACAATGTTTTTACTGGAAAATCAAGGTTCTAATTAAAGAGATTTCACTGTATATGTATACAGTGAAACCTGCCCAATCCGACACCTCTCTAAACCGACAAATGCCTAAACCGACACTAAATTCGAGGCACCGATAGTTTTTCAATACAAAATCACCTGCCTAATCCGACAAATGCCTAATCCAAAAACCGACATCCATTTTGGAGTCCCTAGAATAAAATTAACCTGTACAATCCGACAATTGTTGCAAATTGGCTGGAGTTTCTCCTTCTATTTTCCCGCCGTACGCGTTATGCTTGCATGCGGACGCCATATTGCTTCATTACGTAATGATTCAATAACTAGAGAGGGGTTTGAGTATCTATGGCATAACGTTTAAACGCTACGTAGTAAGCTGATAGGTACGTTTCAAATTTAGAACGTTTTTCGTTTTAGCAACGTCGAATACTTCATACGTAACGTTATAGCGACATAGAACTATGACGAAGATCTTTTTTGCGAGTTTTTGGCGATTCTGAGGGAGATTTGGGTTCCTAGCGTTCTTTTATTATCAGAAACGGAACGCCAGACGGAAAGCAGCAGTTAGAGGAGTAATGGAGAGAGCGTCAACACGAGCCTTATAACGTAGAACAACAACGTACTAAGATACCTTGATACGTCGAAACCGTTACTAAGTAAGCTCATTACGTAACGTTTTACGTAGTGCTAAACCTCTCTACTAGCAAACACTGTGACGCAATAATCGGACTTAGTTGTAATAACTAATCAAAATTCTAACCCAAACCCTAACCCTCTGTAATCCGACAACCTCCTAATCCGACATTTTTTTCCAGTCCCATTGAGTGTCGGATTAGACAGGTTTCACTGTATATATATATACGTATATATATATATATATGTGTGTGTGTGTGCGTGTGTGTGTGTATGTGTGTGTGTGTGTGTGTGTGTATGTGTGTGTGTGTTGATATATATAAATATATATATATATAGATATATAGATATATTACTTATTTGTGGTCAAAAAATCATAATAGTTCACACCGGAGAAAATTATAACTTTAAGAAAATGGCTACTTCCTCTGAGGTTGCAGCCATGATATGAGTCTACCAAGAGTACAAAGACATTTGGGAAGCTGAAGTTGCTGCTAAACTTCGAACATTCAATGCCAAAGGGATAAAGGGTAATCCTTACCATTTTCACATGCCATTAATGCGGCCAAATTTCCTTGTTGGCAACAATGATGGTACTGATCGCGCCAAAGGTCCTCTAGGATTGGGTCATTTACTGCGGTTGCCTTTCTTAAAGTTCTTCACTAAGGACTGAGTTTGAGAGACTGCCAATTCCTTCAATTGGCAGTCTCTAAATTCCTTCGTAAATTTCTTCAGATCCATATACATGTGCAGTGCAGAAGAGCCATGTGTTTTAATTTTGTGAGTAAATATTTTGTGGTTCCCTTGCCAATCACAAAAACCACGAATAAAAAATGTGAATATTATTGGTTGCAAAAATTTCTCAATTTAGGGTACTTTGTGCAAGATGTCATGCAGTTAATAGCCCAATACGATCAGGCTATTGCTTAACAGAGAGCTGCAGTCACAAAATTAAACTTGTAAACATTTATGGCTATAACACCATAGGGGTATTTATTTTCGCGTGAGATAAATTTTCACTATACTCGCGAATCGTTCCTGATCAGCGAAAATTCGTACTCACAGAATTTCAAAGTAGTTTTGTCTTGTGTAGATATTGAAATCTGCATTCATTTGGTAGGCTATAGCAGTTTTGTTCTTGTTGTTAACAATTGCTTTTGAGTTCTAAAGACTACCGTCATGGCATTTTACTCAAGCCGGTTAAAGCCATAGTTCCCAATCCTACTGGTCCTCTTTCTGCTGGTATCCCACCATGCACCGGAATTTGGCAAACGAACATCAAAATCTTGTCGGTGCAGAAGAAGATACCAGTATGAAGACACGGATTTGGGGACGTATGGTGGGCTAACTAATGAGCAGCATGCACATGCAGGTTAACGTTGGCAAGTCGTCTAGTCCGTTAATTCTTCCATGTGTCTGCTGATGCCCTATAGGCGTGTAGCTAGAATATCTTTTATAAAGCCAGACTAATTTTTATTTTTGTGTGTAAGGCAACCCGCGAAATTTGGACTGCCCGGAAATTTTGATATGAGGCTTTCTACAAGATTTTGTGAAAATGAAGTTCACGAAAATGTATATCTCTACCCGTGGTATGCCCTACTAGAACACAATTTGTGAAATTAAAGGATTGTAATAATTTTGTGCCGAATATCCAACATTTCACCAATCTGACCATATATCCTGCAGTGACAGTACCAATTGTTTCAGAAGTACTTACTATATACAGAATCACTTGCACCTACTACTAATATATAATATAGCTGAGGTTCTTCCGTATAGGGTTGCCTTGTCGGAAGTTTTATGCACAATAATATTATACATAATAACCGTGGCAATGCGCCCATCCTGCTATAAATAGTAATACATGCATGACCCCCTGCAGTTGGAAAAGGAAGTTATAATGGTCTTTATGTCAGACAATCAGTGTACCAATGTTTCAAGTGAAGACTGTATAATAAAAGATGCGTATTGTAATATTCTCTTCTACACAATGTGTATAGTTTACTGTGATCCTGGTTGTGCACATGGGACCTGCACTGGCCCCAATCAATGTACTTGCAATGCTGGGTGGACTGGAGCAGACTGTGGTATAGGTGAGTAGTTGCTATTATATGGATTTTCATTTGTTGTATTAAATGACAAGTCCATCATCCCGGCCAGCACTGCAGAAAGTATTATGTATTATACTGTATAATTAAACTAGAAAATGCAATGCACTGATTTTACAGTTACATATACAGTCACATACTGTATTAATTAGCTACATAAATCTGCTTCATTGCAAGGGCCATGTATAGTACATGTCCCGGAAAACTGCTGTGTTCCATGTAGATCCTGGAAAACAGTGCCAGACGTAAGGCCGGTACTCGTTCCCTGATTCTACAGAACCTAACCCTACTATAATTGACCATTCTTACATTAAGTATCACCAGATGAGCATTTTGATAGCAGGTTGTACATACTTCAAAACAATTTCATTTGTGAACTGTAGCACAATCGCACCTTTGGAAGTAACCTGTGTAGGTGCCCAGACTCGTTATATTAAATTACATGTGGTACAACTTCTAAACCCACCAATATTGGACCCATAGAATTAAAACATTGGTTCTACTTTTCAATCAATCATTCCAATTGTGTGTGGTTGTCATGCGGTGTAAATTCTATGGAATTATTGCAGGACAACCTTAGCCTAGTTCGCAATTAATGTTGTACCTAAATGGTGGAAAATTTGAACATGTTAGCAGCACACATCCTATAGCTGAGTCAGTTAATTTGTTCGATCCTTGTGAAAGAACAATCTATTGTCTATATAAACAGGGTTCTCCATACATTAAGGCATATTGATCCAATATGCCTTCCTTGCTGAAGGTATATATATGATAAAATTATATTGGCCAATACACCTTAAGGTGGCGGGTCAGCCGCCATTTGCAGCAGCTATGAATATAATTATGAGGCTATGAATATAATTATAGAGCTCTTATAGAGCTAGTATACTTGATCATCGTTGTACCGTTTTTGACGCTTTATTCCTGCACGAAGCCCAGTGTTATCGTCAAAATTCGACTGAGCGTTCATCTAGGTACGGTGAATGATCGTATCTATGGATTCCCGGAAATTCTGTTCTTCCACTGCGCCACGACTCCAAGACTATGCACAAAATGGCGATTTTGCACCCGCAGCAACGCAAATAATTGATTTTCGGTTAAGCTGAGGAGGTTCCCAAATTCCATACATACGATCTGAAATACAAGTGTAAGCTACAACTTAGTGTCCAAATACACTTGCTATGTTAAAATTTGACTCAATAAAGTGTCAAAGTACGCCGAACGGAAGGAGTTACGTTTCTGCTGCAGTGAATGACTTTTTCATTTATTCTTTGGCCTGCACTGGTTTAATAATTAACTCAGTAAGATGAATAAGACTAGTGGCACTAATATCGTTCAGTAACATCGATATAACAACTCAATTTTTTGCGAAAATTGCGTGGGCGGACCTACCTGTTAACCCTTTATTGTGGACGAGCCACTATAGTGGCTCAACCCGTGGTTGTGGAAGATGACGAAAGTTTAGCGCATTTTGTTCAAATTTTATACGAAGCATACACGTAGCAATAGTAACACACTCTGTAAGTATGAACCTTCTAATATGGGTTATAACGAAGTTAGAACACATACTAAAAGTTATCTTCGATCCCATTTTACGGTGTTATGCAATAAATATACGACATCTAACTGTATAGAGTATTAAACAATGCATGATGTTAGGTCATATACATAGATAGTATTTATTAGTATGTATTTAATTATGATATCATTGTTAAATATATATATATATATATTATCTATACGATAATTTCCCGAAAACTCCTAGTTATGCGGAATAAAAATGGCGTTCTTTAATGTGGCTCAATCTAAAATCAGGAACTACGCAGAGAGAATGGGATCGATTTCCTTACTTTGCTCGCCGCTGTACTTGGTTTACTTCCTGGAAAGAATTGACGAGCTATAATGGCAGATTAGGGCGCTCCGAAGATTGTCAACGTCGAAGGGAGTGACGCTCACAAATCACAGGAAAGGAGGCACACTGTTAATGCTAGTTCGTCCTTTCCGCTTTCTAGAGAGGTACTGTGCCATCGTTTCTCAAGCCAGATTAATTCTGAACTCGTTTTTGTCATCATCTACCTGTTCCTGAAACTCGTCTGATGCAGCAATACGCATACGGTACGCTTAGGATTTTGTGTTTTTCTAGCTTTCATGTTACTATTTTTGTTATCTATCGCTTATGTTGATACTATCAACATGTTTTAACTTTCGTTAGATGATCAATTGAGCCAGTAAACATTTAATTCGTTCTTAAAATGACAAAAGAAGTACGAGCCACTATAGTGGCTCGTCCACGATAAAGGGGTGATTGCGCAATCATATCTTCCACAATAAAGGGTTAAAAACTAAAAGAAGCATTCCAGTACCCTTTGTGTTTACTTAGCAAAGTCACAGAAACACAGGATTTAAATTTTACATGATATTATTGTATATAACACAGTAGTAACAATACTATGGAGAACACAAGTGATAATTAAAGAATTCGAAGCCAGACAAGTGATGATTGTCGGTGTGCAACTGCAAGCTCATGTGCAGAATGCACACATGCAAGAGTACTAGTTCTTGCCCACCTCAGCAAGCTGGTAGCCATTGCATGGTCTTATGCTAATGTCCAATGTGGACTGTGAAGGTGGCTTAGTCTGCTTTCTTGTGTATTACTTTAATGCTAGCAATCAACTTTCAAATGAAATTCTGAATTGACTTATACGACGATTGTCATTGAAGGACCATCAATTGATGAATTCAATCTTGATGAAGCTTGTCCAATTAAACTCTATACTTGAATTAAATGTGGTGTGGGATATGGGGGACGCTATAACTACAACACGTGCATGTGCGGTAACACACGAAACCCCATATCCCTTGATTTTTTCTGAGGAGAACACCAGCTGAAACCGTTAGAAA
>CAUJGJ010000267.1:5000-7500 GCA_963170055.1 Halisarca cf. caerulea | reverse complement strand
TCTCCCTCGCTGATGTCTGGTGGCTCCCCCTCAGTTGTGTTGGGGCCCAACAAAGGGGGCACAATAGCCTGCACAGCAGGCTGTGATATTACAAGTTACAAGTTACAAGTTACAAGTTACTTGTGTGTGTGTGTGTGTTTGTGTGTGTGGGGGTGGGTTGGTGGGCGGGTGTGCATGTGCACATGTGTGTGTGCATATGGATGTAGTATCTCCATGTATGAAAATTATAATGTATTCTACTCTGTTCTACGTATATTATTATATTTATGTGCAATTTGTGCATGAAAATTACACTGATGATCAGTAAAAAATGCAGTTGCAATTCTTCTTCTTTCCTCAGATTACATTGTGAATGAAGCTATGTGTATTGGTAAGACACCTTTAATAGTATATAGGTTGCATGATTATAATTGGTATAATTTTGCATTTTATGTGTGTAGTCTACAATGTCATACAGATCGTAATATATATATTACACTGTTTAAGGTGGAAAAGTTTGATGAGGAGGTTGTTGGATTATGGACTGCCTATTAACATACTTTGGTGTGGTGATTGAACCTCTAAGTTGGTTGGATATACGCATATAGAGCTATATGGACAACGGATTACAGAGATTTCACTGTATGCGTATAATATCGTTTCTCTCCTAATTTTTCATCCTTCTTATATTTCGTCATCCACTCATAAGTATCTAAATGTGCTCTAATTTCAGATGAAACAGGCCGCGCTCTAATTACCAGTGAGTTGCTCTAATAATTCGTCAGCTTGGTGTTCGCTCTAATTATTCGTGTGGAAGAAGAAATATCAGCTGTGCATTCTCCATAAAATTACTAAAAAATAATGGAATTTTCAATTTGAGGAACCCTTTTAATGTAATGTATCACTTTCCTTCTTGAAGATCAGTCTTTGACTCATTTCTCGGGTCCACACATGTTGATAGACGTGATATCCACAAATAAGCTCAATCACATAAGTTGCCATTTTTTTTCGTCTTAAATTATTCGTCTTTCACTCTTAGACTACTTATTTGTCCATTTGCTCTATTGTTTCACAAGCATCAGCCAACATTGCTTAGCAGTTCTAAGTGACAGACTAAAAAATGTTTGGCCAACTTTGCTCTAGTGAAAAATTAGAAGGAATACGGTAATTACATAATATGCTGGACATTGTTATCATGAACCATGGTAGTGGTTCATATGTATAGTGATGACATGGAAAAAAAAAACATGACCTCCCATACATTAGAATCACATGTATTTTCACTGAAATGTAATATGATATAGCATGGGAAGGAGGTTGGTATCAAAAATAGAGTTCCTCAGGTGCTTTTATTCACCTCGGCCTTTCATGCCTTGCTATAAATATGTCATGTACCCCCGGGTCTATGTTTTCTGATACTGATCGACTTCCGGATCCCATGCTGTATACAATGTGTAGTATGACAACAGGTATACCATCGAAAGAATTCTGTGATCTGTTAACTGGCCATATGGTAAAATATTGACCACCTGATCTATGGTAAATTTCCTATGGTTATGAAGTAGTCATACTATATATGTATATAATGTAGGGGTGTATAAAAACCATTTCAAAATGGTACTGTAGGATTGACACAGGATTGTGCAAGAAGGCTTTATTCAAAAAGGATTTTCCAAAAACACTTTGGACTAGGTTTTATAAGTTGCGAAACAGGTACAGGCTATAGGTGGACAAAGGGCAAGACGGGCATAGGGCTAGACAAGCATAGGGCTACACCATACATGAGGCTGGATGGGTATAGGGCTAGGCAGAGTGTAGTTGGACTGTATGTACACTGTGCAAATTCCTACATCCCACATGTTTAGCACATTATACGTATACATTATAAAAATCCATGCATCCCTTTTTCATCTGTAAGTTTATTTTTATTTCAGCTGCTGATTAAAAAATTGGATGCTCATTTGTGCTTTTATCCACTCTTGTGTGTTTGTACAAAATTAAGCTGATTGAAATGAATATTTATAACAATAATTCTTTGCTTACAAACTTTTCACTTACAGATGTTGATGAATGTGGTCAAAGTGTCTGCCCGCAGAACTGTACCAACATCCCAGGTTCTTACCAGTGCTCTTGCTGGAGCGGATATGAGTTTCCAGTTGATTGCATAGGTATACTTGCAACTGCTGTTCTTACACTTATCATTACATGTCACAATGGTGTACTTTTTTATCTCCAGTTCACCTCTCCTACAACAAAACTTATGAAGGTGTGCATGTCCATGTGTGTGTGTGTGTGTGTGTGTGTGTGTGTGTGTGTACATAAGTGATTCAACTGTTATAATTAAAATTATTTATTCAGCTGGACTGTTTTTCACTGTGCTACAGGCCTACATACACACACATGTATGCAATATTCTATACACCTACATGCAAAATTATTGATTCAGAAGACATGCACTTTGTGCAAATTATGCTTAATTTTATGCATTGCACTATATTGGTGACATTGCATAAATGTACCT